>CABHPQ010156310.1:2077-45715 GCA_902168405.1 Peromyscus aztecus
CTTCTTCTTCTTCTTCTTCTTCTTCTTCTTCTTCTTCTTCTTCTTCTCCTCCTCCTCCTCCTCCTCCTCCTCCTCCTCCTCCTCCTCCTTCTCCTCCTCCTCCTTCTTCTCCTCCTCCTCCTCCTTCTTCTTCTTCCTTCTTCTTCTTCCTTCTTCTTCTTCTTTTTCTTCTTCTTCTTCTCCTTCTCCTTCTCCTTCTTCTTCTTCCTCTTTTTCTTCTTCTTCTTCTTGTTCTGCAGCTGCTGCTGCTGCTGCTGTTGCTGCTGCTTTTTTTCTGGGGAGGTCACAAGGGTAGGGGGTGCACCTTGGATGACTGGGAAGAGTATGATCAGGGTTCACTATGAAAAATTCACAAATAATCAAAGATTTTGGAGGGAAAGAATACAGTTATATTATTTTCCCCATTACATTTCTTTCATCAAATCTCTCCAGTACCCTCTTACTCAACAGTTCCCATGTCCATCCACCCTCAATCCCTCTCAAAACCATGGCTTCATTTTCTTGATTATTACTTTTACATATGTATGCATAAAATATAAATATAACAGGTTAGTCCATTTAGTGTAGCCCTATACATGATTTCAGGGCTGTCCACTTTGTAATATGTGACTAATTAGGGCATTCATCTCTGTAAAAGGTTACTTCTGACTCTCTGTGCATGATTTAACTACATGTAGTTCTTTGTCTTGAAGTGGGGCCCTTGAGATTTCTGGTTTTGTTACAACAGCCATATTTTATCATGGGAACATCTTTCCTCTCTATTCTAGGACACAAAATCTTACAACAGACTTCCCAATCCTCTTCATCCTACAGTCTTTCCACCCACTATTTCTGCAATAGTCCTTGGGCCTTGAATACAGGAATTATGTCAATTTACTTGATGGGGATGGTCACTCCACAATCATATATTCTCTGTATTTTCTATGATGATCTCCACCTGCTTGCTTCAAAAAGTAAGGTTTTCCTGATAAGGTATGAGAGACACACTTATTTTTTAGTATAAGGATACTAAAAAATTGTATTTAATGTACAATTAGAATTTCACTGTTTTGTAAAGTGATGGTACTAGGTTTCTGAATAAGACTCATGGCCTCACTAGACCCAGGTAGTTGTCTAGATTGCCAGTATCACATATGTTTATCCTCCCATTGAAAGGAACTTAATTAGAAAGCTGTTGGTTACCACCAAGACATGAATGCCACTATTGCTCCTTTAGAACTAACTTGCAAGACTGATCATAGGCATCACAGCTAGGTAGCAATATTGATTGCTTCCCTCCATTGGAAGCTTTCATAACAATGTCTAATATTATAATAGCCAGTTCTCAAGGAGGAAGTTATCAGGTCAGATCTAGCTCAAATCTTTTGAGTCCTATATCTCAGATACATGGTGCCTTCAGCAACATAGGTTTACCTTCAACCTCTGGGAGACAACCAATGGCAATAGAAATAGCCTATAGGTTTTGGGACTCTCTTAGACTTTCCTGACCAACAACTTGAAAAGAGACTATCTCATACCTGGTTCTGAGTTGTTGGGTTTTTTTTGTTTGTATTTGTTTTTTATATGGCTCATGTGGGAAGTGTTGTCAGCCCAAGTGGTAAAATTTCATTTAGAATATAAAAGAGCGTATGTATTACATGTAAGTATATATAAATATAAAGCAATGTTCCTTAAGACTTTTTCAAATAGATTCAATGTTATTTATCTGTCTTCCCTTCCTCTCTCTTCTCTGTTGACCTCCCTTTCCCAATCCCAATTAAAGCCTACTTCTCAGTGGCTCTGTTTTTCAGAGTTCTTTGTGCATTCTAGATATTAATCCTTCATCAAACGTATGGCTAGTAAAGATTCTTTCCCATTCATTTGGCTTCCTCTTCACTCAGATGACTTTTTCTTCAGCTGTGTAGAAGTTTGGTTTTCATGAGATCTTACTCGCCAATTGTAGGCCTTGAATTGGAGAGAATGGAATACTATTGACAATGTCCTTTCCTTCACTTTTATAATCTAGGGTGCTGTCTTGTTTTCTTCTAACAGTTTCAGCGTATGGTTTTCATATTTAGGTTCGATCAATTTGGAGTTTGTTGTTGTACAAAGTAATATATAGAGATCTAATTTCATTCTTCTGCATGTAGATGCCCATTTTTCCTATGAAATTTTATTAAAGATGCTGTCTTTTTTCAAATGTGGAATTTTGGCATCATGGTCAAATAATTAGATGACTGTAGTGGTGAGTACTTATGTTTGGTCTTTATTTGGTTCCATTTCTCTCCTGTTGATTCTGTGCCAGTACTATGCTGTTATTATTATTATGAATCTATAATATATCTTGAGATTTGTAATGATAATCCCTCCTGCAATGCTGGTTTTGTTTGGGCTATCTAGAGTCCTTTGTGGTTCCAAATTAATTTTAGAAGAGTTTTTCTATTTATATGACAAATACAATTGAAATTGTTCCTGGGACTTTGTTTAAACTTACATAGCTTTTAGCAGTATGATCACTTTCACAATATTAATTCTACTAACCCATGAGCATGGAATGTCTTTTAGTTTTCTAGTGTCATTTCTAATCTTTTGTATTCAGAGGTTTAAAGTTTGCATGTAATGATTTCTTCATGGTTGATGGCATGTATCAACATTTCTTAAATTGTGCATTTAAATGTCACTTGTTTCTTATATATTGTATTATTATAGATATTTTTAAATGTAAAACTCAAAACAAAAATATTTGAATTGTACATCTATGTCTTCTTTTCTTAAAACATGAAGGGAAAAGCATTGGACAGGTGGCTGATAAAATAAGAAGAATTTCTATGCAAGTGTGGCAACCTGAGTTCAGTTCCAGAACACTTGGTAAGTGGAAAGAGAGAACCAGCTCCACAAAGCTGTTCTAATTCCCATAACATACCAGGACTCACATAAACACACACATCATTAATGTCTGCAAAATAATAAAAAAAATTAACTAATGGTGTTTTAATAACTTGACACCCAATTCTTACCTGATGCTGACATATAGAGTCATATATCAGACTAAAATGCATCAACCAAGTGGCCAAAATTGCCTGCTGATTTGACACCACCTTATCATGCTCTAGGAAACTGCATTCATAGCATGGCTCTCATTCTGTTAATATCTCACAGTGTTCAGCACATAACCTCTTATAACTATAAAACAATTTTATTCACTTACATGATATAGACATAGTAACATATCAGAATAGCAGAAAACTTCTCTTTTGTTCTTATTGGTCAAGTAAATAATTTTGAAAAATGGACTAATGTTGTCAACTCTGGGATGACTAATAAGAATTTCTCTATAATTTCACAGATAAGTAACTCTTGGTGTTGTTCTTAACAGAGAAATCCCTGAGAGATGTCCAAGATAATTATTTTCAGGGTTCTCATTTTGTTCAGAACACAGAACAAGTCAATTCACCCATGGGACAACTTCAGGCAGGGAATATAGGTCAGGCTTAGAAGATACACTTCCAAGAGATTGCATCTGCATGAAATGGATGTCTTCACGAGCACACATCAGATGGAAGAAAATATGATCGAGTTTGGTAAATCATCTCATATCTCTGACATTCTACTTTAAGATCATTCTTGAAATATTCCTGGGTATCTCTTCTACCATCCATTATATATGGACATGAACTGTTTTTCTTTATCTTCTGTCATTTTTAGAAAATCCATTTAAATGGTTTCACTATCTTTTAAGCCACCAGAATTTTCTGTGGATTAACATTTATTTGTGCACACACCACCAAAAGGCACACCCTCAGTGTGTTAGTGTCTGTATCAAAAGACCATTTCTTATCCAGTGACAAATTTGAGCAGCATCCAGCTAACATTATACAAGAATTCTATGACTTAATCAAGAATAATGATGTTTAATCATTGAGTGCACAGTAGATATGATAATTTTCAGCTCAGAAACAGGAGTAAATATAATAGCAAGTCAAGTGAGTGGAGGCATAACTCTTGTTCATCTCAGAAATCAGATCAAGCAATCTGCCAGCAAACAAGACATTAGGAGCAACTACAGTCCAATTCTAAGTCATCAGGATCTATAACATAGTATCTATTAAAGTGTATAATTCTGACTATATCCACAAATGCTTACAAAAATATAAATATTGACACTATTACAGATCTTATCATTTTGATACAAAACTACCTACATGGAAAAATGTTAATCAGAGAAAAGAATAAATACTTGGCTTTAATGCTCCTAAAAATAATCTGATGTGTTCCCCTTCATTGACTTTTTTCATTATTATTCATCTAAAAGCTGAAGTTAGTACTTTTTATGAGATTAGTCACCAAGTTAAGAATTCCAGATGAAGTAATAGAACATTCTACTGAATCTAGGCCCTCTAAAATACTTAGAGCACTCCCAAGAAAGAAACTGAAGCATAAAATGTTTGTTAGGTTTCTAGAAAACAGGCAGCATACTTAATATGTCATTTGCATCTGCATATCCCATAGTTACTGACATAGATGTATGTCAACTTGGAGGAAATATAAGTGTCAAGTATTTTAAAGAAAAGTGACTATATATATTTACATACACACAATCTTGAAGTGTTCCACTGAACAAAAAATCCTTACCTAAAACAGTACAAATAATATTGTTTTAAGACATACATGAAAGTATACAGGGGACAATTCCTATGGATCATTTTACTATACATACTAGAAAAATCGTCTTTATTTCTTTTTATGTGTTGTTTTATAGCTTCCCAATACAGTACCAACTTAAGTATGTTAATTTTGTAGATAAAGAAATGGAAACAAATACTTCTAAGACAAAGGCATTCATGTTGTTAACTGCTAGATAAATATAAATCTGATCTTATTTTAAAATCTATGCTTAATCTAGTAACTTGATAAACATGGATTAATATTAATAAATGAATATGATCATTCCTCCATGATTCTGAATAATAATAAAATTAAGCTTAACTTTAAAATGGTTACACTTTTAATGGCTAATTGTTTCCTAAAATTGTGTATGTTCATCTTGGAGGAAATTTCTATATTAAACATATGAAATACTAAGTTTATATTATCTAATTAAATTGTTCCTGAATATACAGAATGGGTTTGTGGAAGCTTTCCTGGAATTTTTAGGATGACAAGAAGCTAATTTAGAGGTAGAATTCAGATTATCAAAATTTTCAAGGTACACAGGCCTGTTGGATATAATATCAGTGTATTTTCCTTAGAGAATCTGGCGATCTCTAAAAGTACATACATTCATCCAGCATACAATATTCTTAGCTACTATCCTGCTCCTATGTGCAAATAAATGTGTTACCTAATGACTTTAGAGCATTCTTTTCATCCTTATCTGTTGGAGTCCTCAAAAAAAGGGAAGGTGAATTTAACTCTGATGATAATGAGAGAGCTTTCATTAATCACATGCTCTGTTCCTTCACCATAGATATTTCATAGAATAAAAGAATAAGACTTAAAAATCGAAAATCACCAAGAGAATTACTGAAGATGGAAGAAAATGGGCAATGATTTCCCACCATCCAGCTTGAGCGTTTTCCATTACAGATCAGCACAAGCACTCCAGCTGTGCTTTGAGGTGAATAACTGCAGTTCACTGAAAGTTCAACATTACATTCATCTAAGGTTGACAATTAAAGTCATCCTTTGCTTATGTGTTTATGTAATTTATTTTCTTCTCAAGCAAATGGTCAATAGGTAAGTGACATAATGAGAAAACAGATGATAGATTATATATTATTCAAGTCAGGAAACTATAATATTTCAGTCTAAGGATTCTAAAAATTAGTTGAAATAATTCAAGATCAGTATTTTTGACTGCTAAAACTGAATTAAATGTAACTTTCAGAGTTCAGGTTTGAATATGAGTTGCCTTGTTCTTTGATTACCACAAGTATTTACAATGGTAGCTCAACAATCAGTTTAGCTGAATAAATAAATCCTATGATAAAATTTTATTAACAAAATATTGTGATTCTGGTTTTCACATCTCAGTCTCAAACCATGTGTTTCCTATATGGTATTCCATACAACTTAATTTCCAATAAGGTTGGAACATCTATTTTATAGCTTTAAACAAATGTTTCAATTCAATGATGTCACAGGAATGACTCTATTGGTGATCAACTGATTCAATATACATGTTACAATTAAATAGTAAGAAGTTTTGTGCTGAAATTCAATGCAATTCCTATCAGGTCCAAAATATAAACCTCATTTCTATTATGAAGTGTTATGCTTGCTAGTGACATACTCAGACCATTTTTTACTAATGAACAAAAACCCTTTCCAGGTGAAATCACAGACATTGTTAGGCTTTTGCATTGCTGTCCTGCTTCTTCACTGCTCTATTATATAGGAATTTCCTGATAGAGCATGTGGATAACAGTCACACTTCATGCTTCTCTTCATGGAAGCTGCTCTTGGCTCATTACATTTCACTTGGGCAGTGATATTTCTCAAAGCTAGCAAAGATTTGCCTTTACATTTATGCTTTTCTCTTTCAGGAGTAGATGTTAACTTTCAATGTGAATGTCAGATTCAAGTAGTTAAATCATTTTCCACATCCTTCTAATTTATCTTTCTTTTCCCCCACAGGTTGTTTCTAAATTCACATGAGTAAAATGGATGGAAGCAATCAATCTGTGGTGTCAGAATTTGTGATTTTGGGACTTTCCCACTCACAGAATCTTCAAGTCTTACTCTTTGTGATGTTTTTGATATTATATCTGCTCATCGTGTCTGGAAATATTGTCATCATGGTCTTAATCACCACTGACCCCCATCTCCACTCCCCCATGTACTTTCTGTTGGCCAATCTGTCCTTTGTTGATATGTGGCTTTCCTCAGTCACCACTCCTAAGATGATCACAGACTTTCTCAGGAAACACAAAACCATTTCCTTTGCAGGCTGCATGTCCCAGGTCTTCTTTGCCCATTGCATTGCTGCAGGAGAGATGGTGCTGCTGGTGGTGATGGCTTATGACCGCTATGTGGCCATCTGCAAACCACTCCACTACTTCACCATTATGAACCTGAGAAGATGCACTGGGTTGGTGTTGACTTCCTGGACCATTGGCTTTGTGCATGCCATGAGTCATCTTGTAGTGATTGTGGAGCTGCCTTTTTGTGGACCCAAGGAAATTGATAGCTTTTTCTGTGACATGCCATTGGTAATCAAACTAGCCTGCATAGATTCCCATGATCTGGATATTTTAATGAATGCTGACTGTGGACTTGTGGGTGTAACCTGCTTCATTCTCTTGCTCATTTCCTACACATATATCCTTTTCACTGTTCGCCAGAGCTCTAATTCTGGTGCATCTAAGGCCCTGTCCACATGCAGTGCCCACCTCACAGTGGTAATGATCTTTTTTGTGCCCTGCATCTTCATCTATGTGTGGCCACTCAATATCACCTGGTTGGACAAATTTCTTGCTGTGTTTTACTCTGTTTTTACACCTCTCCTGAATCCAGCCATTTATACACTTAGAAATAAAGAGATGAAAAATGCTATGAAAAGGTTTATTAACAACTACATGGATTCCAAAGAAAATTATTAATAGCCAGAAACCTCCACTAAATACTTTGAATAATAGAGACTGATCTTACAAAATAAGTTTAAAATCAGGAAATTTACTTATAGTCGATATTTTTACCAGTCTACCAATTCAGGTATACTTCAAAGAACATAATTGTTACTAATCAGCCAGCATAACATTATAAGTTATTCACCTGGAATACAAATATGAATGATCCTTCTTACAGGAATGTTATTCAACCCATTTTGCATTCTCTTTTGTCTTCCATAAAGTAGAACAATGTTTGTTTACCAAACCTGTATGCTTTCTCTGTGAATAACTTAGTAAACTTCATTTGAATATAGTTCTGTTTATTACCATATCCTCAAAACTTTTAACTTAAGCCCTGACAAATTGAACTTTTGCTTATCACAGATACCTACCAAAATGCTAATGGGGACAGGAAGAAGAATTAAGAAAAGATGAGATAAAAGTAATAAATTGTACATTGGACAGCAATGGACTTTGTCGTGTACTCTTTTATAACTCAATGAGCATAATGTCATAAGTTTACTAATGAAGGCTGATGGTATTTTCTAAGTTGTCTAAGTCTTGAGGACTGAAATTTTGTCAAGTGATTATTAACACTTATGTAAATTTTTTAACATAATCTCCCCGAGGACTGTGTGCATGAATCCACTCTTTAATTCATGAATTTGTATTAAATCTACTTGTTAACACATAACAGACCTCTAACATATACATTTGTAAGAATCTTTCCTGTGCTATATCCCTATGGTTTATAGGTCAGGAAATCCCCAAAAGCCTCCAAAACAGCAGCGGCCATTTCCATTGTTCTTAGTAGCCCATCATAACTAAATGGTATGATCTTATTGCTGAAGGCACAACATACTTTGGCTTCAATAAGTAGAAAAATCAATTTCAAAGTGACAGAGATACTTCTTCTGATCTGACTTGCATTCATAGTATTGGAAGGTGCTATGTAGGCCACAAAAGAAGAAAAGACATTGGTGGTCTTATCTATCTCTGGATTCTGCATGCAATGAATGACCTACCAAGCAAGATGTGCCCACTGATACAATAATGGCATTGCTCCTATGGAGTAACTCACCATTTTCTTATTGGATTTGAGGTATTTACCATGGAAAGGAATTTATGGCTAGACTCATAAGCCTGATTAAATCCTAAAGCTTTGAGAGCCAGATGCAAATTTCTAAAGGGTAAATCTATTATTATTAGTTTGCAAAATGTTCATGTTGTTGAACTCCTTTTAAATAGTCGCATTTGTAACCATAGATCCGTACTATTCTCAACCTTAGTGAGAGATTTTTTGAAGTGGGTAGTGATTAATATAGAGACAATAATATTCAAAGTGCTGGAAAGCCAATTGAACCCTAATAAGATTGTTTATGTGCATGTACTTTCTGATGTTTATAAGTGTGACTCAGCAATAAGAAATGTGTGAATGAGTGTTCTCTTCCACCATATTCCTTCTTACTTCTCATGGTTACACAGCTATTTGGGGATTGCCCATGCTCCTATAAGTAACCCCTCAACTGTTATGTAATAAACCTCAACAAACTCACTTACCTCACCAATTGGACTTTGGTGTAATCGTACTTTGAACTGTCTTTGATGACCTTCTGGGATTGTTAAACATTTAATAGTATCACCTGGGGAATGCTAATACAACATGAAAGAAAAAAAAACCTACAAGTCAAGCCAAATGTATTTAAAAAAAATGTCATAACCAAAACTGAAGGAGAAAAATGACCTCTGATATATTCTTTAGCAGGTAATTTATTTTTAAATTAATTTTTGAATGAAAGCTATACATGGTTCATTTGGGACTTACAGAGATAAACTAAAGAAACAAAACCACACCTGAGCTTGATACAGAAATGGCACCCAGGGAATCCAGGGTAGGAAGCAACAGGACTCCAGAACAATTGAAGGAATCATCTAGAAGTAAGATTTCTTATATGAAAGGAAGAGCATTCTTTATTTTTATGAATAACTTAAAATATATTTTACATGTTCATGTTACCAAATAAGCTTTCTTTTGTTAAATATTTGCCACTGCATCATTTCATTTTCAATTTAAACTATTATGTTTTAGATTTATTTTTCTTCAAAAAAAAAAAACATGCAGCTATCTTTAAAGAATACTCATCCTTGTTTATGCATCCATTTCTAGGAGGGACTTCCTAAACTGACCGTTTTCATTTTATTTAACAATTATGACCCAGAGGAATATCATTACAAAACTGCACAGAAATAAATATGAAGCATGGGGGGGCAGAAGTGTAACGTGTTGGATTAGAATTGGTGTTATTGTTGTTATATTCTCTTGCTTTCTCCCTCTTTCTCTCTCTCTCTCTGTATCTCTTCCTATTTTGTTATTTTGCATATATAGATGTATATATGCATGAAGATATATATTCTAGAATATAGCAATATATGTGTGTATATATAATTATATGCATATATATATGTACATATGCAGTATTACATAGTACATATGCATGTATATATGTAGTATTGAAAGTTAACAGCTGATAGTAAGAGAAAACACATAATTATGCTTCCTGATTCATGAGCACAGCACCACTATGTTACCAAAAATAGAATCAAACATGTGTCTAATTAATCTTCCATATCCAGCCTCCATTTGAATAAAATACAAAAGTGACTAGAAATGTTAACATTAACCGAATCTATAACTGGAAAAAATCAAATTGCGGGGAAAAAAAGACAAAAGGTAACTTTCAACAAATACAGTAAGGTGGAATTTTGGGGGGAACTCTATATTATATGAGTATCTAAAAACATGTCAAGTGAAAAATTAAAGAAGACTAAATGATAACGTTGTGGAATTCATACTTGGGCAGTAAAACTAAAATGCAAATAAACCATTTGTTGTTGTTCTTTCTCAAACCAGTTTTTTCTTCCATTTGTTGCTACTGATTGTTAGAACAATTTGCATTTCCCTGATAATTAATATAAGCCAGACTATTCTTACTTTTTAAAGTATGTTTGATAATTTCATTAATGAATACAATCTATTTTGATCATACACACTCCCAGCCCTCCCCGCTGCAAGTCCTCATTGCTCCCTGCAACATGTCCTATTCCAGACTTAATGCTTTCTTCTTTAATCCCCTGAGTCAAGTTATTACTGCTTATATGCACACGATATGCAGGGGCATGCACTGGAACATGAGCTACCTGACAGGGGCTACATCCTTGAAGAAAAATGACTCTCCCTCTCACAGTGACTGTCAACTACAAATAACTCCTTAGCTAGGTATAACGACTCATGAGCCACTATCACATCAATGCTGAAATGTGACTAGCTTTATATCATGAAGAATTTATGTAGGTAACAAGAGGGGCTCTGAGTCCATGAGTGATATGGCCCTGTCATACCCAAAGACCCTGATCAACAGCAGTCTTTCCCAACCTCTGGTTCTTACCTCTTTCTGCCACCTCTTGAACAAAGCTCCCTGAGCTGTGGGCAGGGCTGGGGTGATACAGATATCCATTTAGGGCAGAGAACTGCGCACTTTCTATACTTGGACCAGTTGTGGGTTTCTGTATTAACCAGTATTGCCTGTTGCTAAAAGAAGCTTCTCTGGTGAGGGCTGAGATATGAACTAATCTGTGAGTTCAAAGATGAGCATTTGCAGTGGGTAGGATTAGCAAGAGCTACTTAAGAATTTCTGCAGTAGCTGGAAAATTCCGTTTCTAGACGTGGAGAGTGCTTACAAGAATTCTCGCTTTATATAAAATCATTTGTCCCATTGTATGTTCTGTATTCCAGTTTTTGCAGTCCCAATATAAATAAATAAATGAGATAAAATTCAAAGCTTGGTAGAAAACTGGAGATACATAAATCCAGCCCATAATCTACCTTGTCAGGAAGCCAAGATTCAACTATCATTGCCAAAGGCAAATCCCATCAGCACATTCCCTGTTGACAATAGAACACAATAAACAGGAGAAACTTTGCTTTTGTGACTGGAGGCTATAGGCATGTTTGGGGAGTCGAAACAGCATACAAAGTTTCTGTCCCTGCATGACAGTCCCCTGTGTAAAGAATGTTACATAGTTCTGCCACAATAAAAGCAGCTAATTAAGAACACTAATTGTGCTTGGACAGTGACCAAGAGGAACTTCAGAGGCCAAGTGTCAGCTGCCAGAAATCGGTCTGCCACTGAAGTTTATTTTGGAATCACATCAGCTCTCCCACAGTAATGAGAGCTAAGGTGCTTAATGGGTCACCAGGGGATGACACTGATTTCTGTGAATTAACATTTCTTTATTCTTCTAAGAATTATTTTGCCTATGAAGCTGAATAACAAGCAAATTAGAATTGAATACAAAATAACAAAAGGAAAAAAATTGAAACAGTTTTGAGAGTTATTTCTGTAATATCTAAGAATAGGGAAATATAGTCTCAGGGACCCTTAAGTCGAAGCTGGTAGTAAAACATTGCTTTGGTAGTTACTTATTAATTCCTTCATGGAAAATGGAAAAAGTAATAGGATAAATAAGGTGAAAGTCACAAAAATCTAGAGGGAATAAATATCCATTACCTAGCTGACCATAAAACTTTTAATTAAAAATTATATTAAGAATAAACACCGGTGTTTTCACCAACACAGATTTTATAAGTGGATTCTAGTCTGAACAGAACATCTAAAGGTTGACTTCCTATAACAGCAGTTTAATAAACAATCTTAAATCCTGAAAACTAAAATGTTTCCTGAGACCACAATTAGTGAATATATATATATATATATATATATAATATGAATTAAGAGAAAACATGAAATATCTGATCATAGGGAGAATCTGAAAAATCATTTAAATTCACACTTAATAATAAATAAATGCAAATATTTTGACTAACAATTGATTGTGATAAAGAGTGTATTTTCTACTTACCCTTTGCCCTAGCCCCCAAATTGGTGGATCTTATATTTGAAAACAGGAAATCTGCTCTAGGACATATACATCTAACCAATTCTGCTCATGTTTGCTCCCTGTGGTTTTTGTATATATGTATACATACATATATATGTATGGATTTGTGTGTGCATGTGTTTACATATGCATATATGTGTGTACAAACATATATGAAACAAAAAGGAGATACATATATACAAACACAGAGGTAAAGAGATAGAAGATAGAGAAAACATGTTAGAACAGTTTGTTATTACTATAAGATAATTATACAATCATATAATCAATAGGATTCTAAAATCATCCACATCAAGTGAAAAATAGAGACCAAGAAGCTAAACATGTCTACCTGTGATATATTCTCATCATTGCAGGCTCAAATCAGTACTCTCAAAGTACAGTTTAATTCAGCAAATGTTTCCGGAGTGGTTATAGGACATCAGAAACCACAGCTGACAAACAAAATAAAGCCAACTAAGAAATTGCTCAACTTTATCTCTCAGCTGTCTTATTATCTCCTGTGAGAGCCAGCAGGTAAAGAGAGAATGGTGGAAGGGATGACATCCTAGTATGAAGAACTGGGTAGATAGATGGTGAAGATAATACAAGAAAAGAGAAGAAAGTATTTAAGAAACTTTCCAAGAGGAAATGAGGAAATGATGGGGGGAAATACTGAAAGTAAAAAATATTAACCAAGTGGTTGCATGTGTGTGTTTGTGCATTTTCTGAACAAAAACGTGGGCACATGCGGTGGGCTGAGAAACCATCATTTAGGAATGCACATAGGTCTGTATTACTGCCAGATAATTGATTAAAGAATATTAGCAGCACAAGCTATTGGAAATATGTTTAGGTCATGAAAATTTCTGATGATATAAAGTTTGAAATACAAGGGAGAATGAGGTTGTTTTAATGAAGATGGTGTTTTACCTTTTTCAAGTGGCAGGGAAGTTGGTACTTATTGAGCCACTCAATTGTGTCACCACTCCATCTCCAGGAGAATGGTTAGCCATATCCTGGAACACAGGAGACTTCAGCACAGCACCACCCAACACGGGGTTTAGCACCTGGGGGGCCTACTCTGAATCCTCAGGTGCTTGGAAAATGCAGTACACACACCCCCACCCCGACTCTGACATGGACACCCCTATGCTATCCAAGCTTCTCATTCTTGATATACATCATTATTGGGAACAATTCAAATCCAGCAATACATGGAGTAAACAAGATGTTGGGGAGCTCTGGTGAAGGGAGTTCAGAGACCCAAACAAGAGCCAGAGAGGTAGAGAAACCTCCATGTCTATCCTGTGTTTCTGAGGCCCCAGGCCCTAAATTTAATACTTGTTCCTTCTGAATGGTGTCTCTGGTGACAGATGAACTGACTTTTCCATTTACTAATGGATCTCAACTACCAGAACCTGCTGTGACTTACAGATCCTCTGAAAAGTTCTTTGGACTGGCTTACAGTATATGTTGGACTCTACATGGTGTCATGTCTATTCCCAAATGCTGTGAGAACCTCTGAGTATGGCTTCTTAAAAAAACTCTAAAGGAAATTTTGTTGCAGGCTCAGTTACTCATTAGTCATCACACAGGGCCTGGAACTTCACCTTCGTGGGATGTTGCAGTCTCTTATCCCTACTGCGACCATGTCTACCTTTGCCAGTCCAGAAATGCTCCAGATCTCAATGTTTCTAGCCCTGACACTCTAGAAAAAGCTCTTGTGCTTCACCATTAACACATTGAGGTGGTGGTCGGCAATAAGGCAGGGGTTGTCAAAGCAGGCCAAACAACTGAGTGGAGGCTAAGAGATATCATCACATATATCAGTCTTCTGGCCTCACAGTGACTATTTAGGGCAAAGAAGGCATGTGATAAACCTCATAGTCAACACAAAATGTGCCTTCTCTCTCCAAACATCTCCAATTTCCAGATGAAGAGATCTACCAACTGCTACACACTCTTGCTCTCAGTCAATGACATTCTGCAATGCACAATTCATTGAAGCTGAGTTGTGAAGTATATAGCCACAAGCTACTAGAAGCTGATGGATCATGTACAGGACAGGGGTGGTGTAGAACAATTCAAAGTTCCATTTGACACTGAAGTCAGCCCCAGGACACCAAACTAGAGGTGGCATGATCAAGCATTCAAACATGGAGCCCTCTAGCAGTCCACATGAGCTGAATGACCCTAATGCAAACTATTAGAAGAGAAAGTTCCAGAAACACTAAGTTCTGTTGTCATTGTTTTGTTGTTGCTGTTGTTGTTTGTTTATTTCATAATGGGTTTGGGGACTGGGATGAGGTGGAAGAATCTTGGTGACTGCATTTCTCTGATAGCTAAAGATGCTGAATTTTTCCTACATTTATTTGTACTTCATTTCTGAAGTGTCTCCTCAAATCTCTTGCCTATTTATGGATCAAATTAGTTGTTTTGTTGTTAAATTATTTAATGTCTCTATATAGTCTGGATATGAATCCTCTGTCACATGAGTGGCTACCACACATCTCTTATTCTGTAGGCTTTCTCTTCAGCCTATCATTCACTACCTTGGCTATACAGGAGCTTCATAATTTGATATAACCTCATGTGTCAGTTGTTTTATTTCTTGGGCTACTGGAATCTTATTCAGAAATTCATTGCCTAATGCCTGTATTTTCAAGTGTTTCTCCTCTAAGATTCCTCCAAATAGCTTCAAAAATGTCAAGCCTTACCTTAAGGTCTCAGATCAAATTTGAGTGGATTCCTTAAAGAAAACTCACAGAATCAACTAACAAGGAAGGACCTATAGGGTTTCACAGAGACTGAACCAACAACCAGGGAGCCTGCATGGGACTGACCTGGACACTCTGCATATTTGTGACAGCTATGTAGCTTGGTCTTCTGGTAAGACTCCTAACAGTGGAAGCAGGGGCTGTCTCTAACTTTTTTACTGGCTTTTGGTACCCTATTCCTCATAAGTTGCCTTGCCCAGTAAAATAAAATTTATATTAAAAAATAGATTCTTCTCTCATACAAAACATCCCAACCACAGTTTCCCCTCCCTCCACTCCTCCTAGCTCCCCCACACCTCCTCTCCCCTAGAGCCACTCCCTCTTTGTTTCCCTTCAGAAAAGAGCAGGCCTCCAAGAGACAACAGCCAAACACTACAAAACAAGGTACAATAAAACGAGGTAAAACCCCTCTCATATCCAGGCTGGACAAGGCAACCCAATAGGAGGAAAAGAGTCCTAAGAGCAAGCAAAAGAGTCAGAGACACACCCACTCCCACTGTTAGGAGTCCTACAAGAACACCAAGCTGGGAGTCATAGCATACACAGAGGACCTCGTGCAGACCTGTGCAGTCCCTGTGCTTGCTATTTCAGTCTCTGTGAGTCCATGTGAGCCCTGCTTAGTTGATTTGGTGGGCCATGTTCTCCTAGTTTCCTCCATCTCCTCTGACTCCTGCTATCTTTCCTCCCCCTCTTCAATGGGTTTCCCTGATCTCCAAGGGTAACGACCCAATGGAAACCTCCAATTTAGACTTTTTATCTCTGCATAATGTCCATGGGTCTCTGTACCCACTCACATCTGCTGTAGGAGGAAATATCTCTGATAAACCTGGACAAGACACTCATCTATGAGTATAGCAGAATAGCATTAAGAATCATTTCATTGTTTTTTGTTTGTTTTGTTTTGTTTTTGTTTGGGGTTGGGTTTTTTATTTTGTTTTGTTTGTCAGTTGTGCTCAGTTTTACCCTAGGTCTCTAGACCATCCAGTCTCTGGGTTCTGGCCATTAAGATAATATAGAGAATGGGCTCCCTCTTATAGCATGGGCCCCAGGTTACACCAAACACTGCTTGGCCACTCCCACAAGCTTTGTGCCATCACTGCCCCAGCTCATCTTGCAGGCAGGACAGATTGTAGGTGGAGGGGTTTGTGGCTGGGTTGGTGATATAATATTGAGTGAGTTCTTGTGCAGGATGAAAAGTATGGATCCAGTTTCATCATCTTACAAGGGAACATCAAGTTTTCCCAGCACCACTTACTGAAGAGGTGCTCTGTTCTCCAATGTGTTTTTGGCACTTCTGTCAAAAGTCAGAGCACTGAGATAGATGTGTGAGTTTGTTTCTCCATCTTCCATTCTACTACTTTTTTTTATAAGAAATTTGTTTTTAAGAAAACATTATGCTGGGTTTTCTTTTGTTTGTTTTTAAATTAGAATACAAAGTACTGTGTTCCTGTGGCATTTTCATACATAATTTGTTGTTATCTTCCTCCCCCAGACCAGGGAAAGACAACTGTCTCAAAATTTTAAATTGGCTGCACATGAGAAACAGCATCTTAGGTTGACCTCTGGCCTCCACACACTCACATACACACATGCAGTCACACCCACATACATGTATTCACACAAACAATAAATTAACTGATAATATGGATTAACAAATACATAAATAAAATATATAGAAGGAAAGAATGAAACAAAAGGGAGCATGAATCAAAAAGCTGCTTTCCAGATCATCTAACATCAAAACCCACCAAGTGTGGAGGGTAGACAGTAACAGCTGAAGTCTGTTACAATACATCTCTGCAGCCACTGGTAGGTTGGTGCTACAGAATAGGTAGGCTGAGCCATGTCCCCACATTTTTCACCAGACAGTTTTGTTTAGTGTTGTATGGTCTGTGGCAGCACCACATCCACCCTAGACTTTTATGCAACCTAAGCTGCAGCTATCCCCAACAATCTCTGTGTCTTGTTCCTGAATCTCTGTGTCCACTTGTTCCAATGACACTCCAATATGTGCACACAAGGACAGGACATATGCTCAAGCATGTTCCCAAATGCACTATAGACATGGGGAGAGAACAACTGAATTCTACAATGAAAGGAATCCATGAGACCAACAGTTCTCTGCCCTCAATGGTGGCCTTCTCATATCCTGCCAGCTCAGTGGACAGAAATGGACTTGATCTCTTTCCTCACTACAAAACACAGGATCAGTAACCATCATGCTCTCCACCATCCAAGATTGTGCTGCTTACTCTTATCAGGGCAGTTGTAACAGGATGTTTTCCTCTCTGTCACTCTCTGTAACCATCTCCTAACAAATCACTAAAGAAAGGTGTCCACAAGGATCCTCACTTCTGATTGTTCTGTGTTTTCCCGGTCCTCTGAGTATTCCAGGTCCAAATCATAGGCACCTTCTCAAGATGGCTTCTGGTTATAGCATTCCTAGACTTGCCAAGCAATCAATGGATTTCTTCTCCAACAGTAGCCTGGTACACAGCAGGAACCACTCTGGGGCTAATCCCCACACTGGATTTAAACACTGCAAGAATTTCTCCTTCAACAAAGACTGGCACACTCTTGTTGCCCTGGGGACTGACCTTATTCTCTTCTCTTCCCTGTACTGTGGCATCAGGTTACACTCCACTGAGTGGCTGGGGTTGGTGCAATGGATTGCTTCATAGTTTTCTGTGAGTTGCTGTTTCTCTAGATGCTTTTCAGTTTTGTTGCCATCTAATTCTTTCCACGTGTTCTTCACGGCGCTCTCAGAATATAGTTTCTCTTATTTTGTTCTGATTTTCCTCTTTTACAGGATCACACAAAACATACTTGTATTTCACCACCTTACCCCACTCCCCGCACCACAAACAGATTTTGAAGACAAGTTTTATAAGCATGTGATCTGAAAGTCAATGGTCTTTCATCCTAAAACTTAACTTCTCTTTCTACTTGAACCTAGAACCTCATTGTAAGTATCCAACTTGAACAGCTGATTAAAAGAGAGAAAAAAATTGAATTCCTTTTAAAGACAGTTCTGCATGCACTTGCATATATAGTTGTATTTGCTACAGGGTAGTAAATTACTTGTTTTATTGGTCTGTCCATCATATTGAAAGATCTTACTACCTGAGTTTGTAAGTCTCTGGGTTCAGTCACTAATATCATGACAAAAAAGATATCTAGCATCTCTACGTTTCAGAAACAAATATTAGTTGTTTTGGTTATCATAATAGAAATATCTCCACATCTAAAAAAGATATTGATTAATTACTAGCACTATTTTACTAAGTGCTATTAATATTATCCCATAACTATTTCATTAAGCAAAGCCCCATAGGGATGTTGCTTTCTATACTAAGAAATCCATATATACTTTTTTTCTCAATACAGTGATTTATTGGCTTATACATTTCTTAATTTTGATGTTACTAGTGTTATTCCACCCAATTCTGTCCTTAGTATTAGAATAATAATAATTCAAAGTCACCACCAGGGGACACTCTACACATATCCAAGTTTCTCCACCACTTTTTATGTATCTGCTGAAACATAACTTGAGGGAAGAAAATACTTTTAAGGAATAAACTGTCGTGATATATTGTGTACTCTAACAAGTTTGTCTGAAGATCAAAGAACAGAACAAGCCACTAGATTAAATATAGAAGCCAGGCAGTGGTGGTACACACCTTTAATCCTAGCACTCAAGAGGCAGAGATTCATCTGAATCTCTGTGAGTTCAAAGCCACCCTGGACTACATGAGATCGACTCAGTCTAGGAGAGAAACAGAGCCAGGCAGTGGTGGCACACACCTTTAACACCAATACTTGAGAGTCATGTGCCTTTAATCCCAGCCCTAGGAAAGTTGAGACAGGAAATGGTAGGGTGGGCAGAGAAAGGTATATAAGGTGTGAGGAGACAGGAACTAAAGCTTTTCAGCTGAGGAAGCTCATTGGGATAAAGGCCTATTGGCTGAGGCTCTTTCAGGCTGAGGAGTTGGTGAGGTAAGAGGTGGTGGCTGTGACTTGCTCTGCTTCTCTGATCTTTCAGCTTTCACCCCAATATCAGGCTCTGCCACTCAAGTGATGGGATTAAAGGTGTGTGCCACCACTGTCTGGCTCTGTTTCTCTCCTAGACTGAGTCAATCTCATGTAGTCCAGGGTAGCTTTGAACTCACAGAGATCCAGACGAATCTCTGCCTCCTGAGTGCTATGATTAAAGGTGTGTGTCACCACTGCCTGGCTTCTATGTTTAATCTAGTTGCTTGTTCTGTCCTCTGATCCTCAGGCAAGCTTTATAGGGTACACAATTTATCACCACAGGTTACAGTACTGAGTTGTTGCCCAAAGAGGTCCCACCAAAATCTCCAAACAACCCAGGCTGTTGCCAAGACAATGGGTTGTCCTCTGCAAACTGACAACAGGGTCTCATTTATTGGTGAAATTATTAAAGCCACTCCACGTAGTTAAAAGGAGGATTTATTTAGTGGGTAACTTACAAATGAAGGGATAGGTAGGTTGCGGGTTCTGGGGAAGGTGTATCACGGTCCAGCGGTGTTCTCTGGAGCTCTGCTCGGTCCACCTCCACTGCCTCGGGTCCAGGAACAGAGAGAGCGCTCACCCATCCAGATCTCGGGTCTCCAGGGGCCTCCCTTGGCCCCACCTTGTAGGCGTGACAGTTGCCGAAGTCTCAATGGGGGTTGGAACTTCCAGATCAAAGCTGGAATGGCTACCCACTACACTCATTGCTGAGGACAACACACACATAACACATTAAACATAAGGAAGTAGAGCTGGTTCCTACATAGAACCTTCAACTCCATGTTCTAGTGTCTTTGGTATGGGAAAGTACTCTGAAGGCTACCAAAAAAAAAAGAAACATATACACCACAAAACCCTTGATCTACAAGGCTGTCCTGTCTGCAAATTATGCTAGGGTAATGATGGCCCAAAACTCATGGAAGTAACCAACCAAGGTCTGATTTGACTTAAGGCCCACTCCACTAATTGGAATCCATCTCAATACAACCAGAGGCTAGACATCCCAGAGACCTAGGCTTTAACTAATGGACAATTTAAAAAAGTAACAATAAAAATGACTCCTAATGATATTCTGCTATACTCATGGTCAGTGCCTTGTTCAGCCATGGTCAGAGATGCTTCCTCCTTCAGTAAATGGGAACAAATACAAAGACTCAAAGCCAGACATTATTCATAGAAACAAAGACCTTGCAATACACAGTTCCAAATGGTATATCTCTGTCAACTCCCTCCCCTCAGAGATCAGGGAACCCCACAGAAGAGGAGTCTGGAAGACAGAGGGGATGTTGTTTTTATTTGTTTTTCCTAAAGATCAAAAATGTTGAACATCTTTTTGTGTATTTGTTAGCCATTTGTATTTCTGTTTCAAAGTATCTGGTCTGTTCATTCCTCACTATAGTATGGATTATGTATTCTTCCTGTGTTTGAGGTTTTTACAAATTCTTTATATATTCTGGCTATTGATCTTATTTCTTCACAAGTAGCTATAAAAGCTTTTTAATCTAGTGATGATTTCTTTGTTCTGCAGAAGATTGTTAGAGTGGTGCAATCCCCTTTGTCCATTCTTGCTGTTATTTCCCAAGTTAATAGAGTCCTGCTCAGAAACTCATTGCCTATGCCCATTCTCCATGCTTTCTCAAACAGTTTCAAACTTATACAAATTATTGTCTCTGGTCAGTTATGAGTTGATTTTTACACAGAGTAAGAGAGATAGACCTAGGAATCAAGTTATGGATGCCTACATGTAAATACCCAGCTCTCCCAGTATTATCTGTTACAGAGACTTTCTTTTCTCCTATACATGCCGTGGAACCTTTGTCAAGAACTTATCCACTGTATCTTCTGTGTCATCTATTTTATTGCATTGTTTTATGCATCTGCGTTAATTAGAGAACCTGTTGTTTTCCACCATGTTTTCATACATAATACGTATCTGGCATTTTCAAAGATAAATATCATTGAGACTGGAAAAAAAGATGGAGGGATGTTAAAATGGAGAATTTTATCAAAGGCTAAAAAGTTTTAGACAAACTAGTGGAGTTTGCTATAGCAACCTACCACACTGCATAACAGCCACAGTTAGTGAGCTTTATATTTCAAAACTGCTCTACAAATTGGATTTTAAGTTTATTTAATCTATTATTATTGGGGCTGAGTATGTGAGTATCTGAGTATGACACAAGTGCAGAGGACAGAAGACAACTTTCAGAAGTTAATTCTCTCTTTCCACCATTGCATGGATTCTGGAGGTCAAACTGAGGTCCTCCACTTGGAAAGTGCCTTTACCCACTGTCTTAGTCACTGTTCTATTGCTGTGAAGAGATGCCATGACCAAGACAACTCTTAGTAAAGAAGGTATTTAACTGGGAGCTTACTTATAGTTTCAGAGGCTTAGTCCATTACTATCATGGCAGGTGTCTGCTAGCACCACCTGGCCCAATTGTAATTCTTTTGTTGTTGTTGTTGTTGTTGTTTTCTTTTTTCTCTTTTTTTTCTTTTTTTTAATTTATTTATTTTTTTCAAATTACACTCATGATATTCATTAATTACACTCATGATATTAATCACATTTGTGGTATTCATAGATTACATTCGCAGTATTCATTCAATTATATATATATATATTGAAGGGGGGAGGAGATCTTAAATACAGGCTTACAGCACAATGGGAGGACCCCGGAGGGCAGAAGTTCGCTACTGATGTTTTACAATCTTGCTTCTAATCTGTTAATGCCCATTATTCAGGATACACAGACAAGGAACTTCTCTTAAGCATTCAGGAGGGTGGAACTTGGCAGGGAATTGGCATAGGGAGGATCTCAAGGTCAAGGTGCGCAAGCAAGGCAGCAGTTACCCAAAACGGGGGCCAGGGCCCTACAGGTCCCCCTTTTATTAATAAATAAGCTTCTGACTTGGATTGCATGGGACTTCAGCAGGTCAACTTACCCGTCATGGAGACGCCTGCCCAGGCCACACAGGTGCTCTGTCTTAGGTTGGTGAGTGCCCCCCAGGCATTACCTGTCTCTGAATACTCATTTTCATACAGGCTCAATCGTGTGTGAGCTGCATAGTTAATTGCTGCCAAAGATCTCAAAGTGGCACTGGGCTTGCAATCTGTGTGTTCGATACAGAAAAGACCAACAGAGATCCTATCTCGCCCATAGCCAGTAGGCTAAAGGCAACTGAGACATTCCCGTCCTTAACGAGCCATACTGTGCATTGGTGTCCTTGTAAGATAGTATCCCAAAAGCAACTGGAACTTGAGTTTATAAATTTATAATTTTCAAAGCCAATCGAGATGTACATAACTACTGAATTAAATTTATCATGCCCAATAGAATGAAAGATTAACTAACTTTGGTAGCTACTTTGGTTGCCAGGGTCTCCATTGTGCTAGCTGTAGTAAGCAATTATGAAATGGTAATCCCAGGAAGAGTAGCAGTGGTGGGCACCATTGCTATAACAGCAACAGCGGCAGCAGCAATGTCAAATTCTCTTCTGGATTGTGTGGACATCCACTGGCATGGATACAACTCCAGTAACACGTGCTGAGATCAAGAAAAATTGTAATTCTTTCAACCAATATATTTTGTAGTATGTCTATGTATTTCTAAGGAAAACTCCAAATATATTCTAGTATAACCCAAAGTATAAATGTAGCTAAATATAATTTTGAAAGACAAGTAAATAAGAGAATGAATTCTAGTTAATAAACATAAATGAACAAAAAGAAGCTAGTATATATCATTTTATTTTTTCCAAAATCTCTATATAACAGTTTAAATTAAAAGACTTAATAATTTATTAAATAATAATATTATTAAATAATAGGGAAAAGCATAATAGAGAAAAATGGAATATACACATCAAAAATAAATAGGGCTACAGAGATGTCTCAGCAGTTAAAAGCACTGGTTGTTCCTCCAGAGGACCTGGATTTGATTCCCAGAGCCCACATAGGGGCAATCAACCTATAACTACAAACATTTGTAACTACAGTTCCAGATGATCTGACAACCAGCTGTGGCATCTGTGGGCACTACATGTGTGTGGTGCATAAACATCATGCATGCAGGTCATATACCCACACATCTAAAATAAGTATTTTAAATAAATAAATAAAAATAAATAGCAACTAAACAATTAAAGAACAGGAAAAATAAGACTATTCTGATTTGAAAATGAATTATTGTAACCATATTGAAAAAGCTAAACACAAATTTTCCTTGAGGACACGCTAATGATGTCCTATAAATCTTTTTAATTTTTTTTTAATTATAATTACATCATTTCCCCTTCTCCTTTCCTCCCTCAAGCCCTCTAATATAGAACTCCTTACTATTTCAAACTCGTCATCTTTTTTATTAATTGTCCTTATATGTATAGATATATGATTGATTGATAGGTAGATAGATGATTGATGGATGGACAGACATACAGACATATATACATATACATATATATAGTTATAGATAGATGATTACAATCTGATCAGTATGCATAATATTACTTGCATATATGTTTACAAGACTGACCATTTTGTATTGGATAACCAATATGTGTTCTCTTCCCCAGGGAAGACTATTTCCAATGCTCTTGTCATTCTCATGCCTGGTGTTGGAATTTTTATTATATAGACTTTTGGGTTCTTAGAGATAGCATTGTCAGCCCAGATGTGAAAATTTCATTTAAAAATATATATACATATTGTTATATAGTTATATACAGACTTTATGGGTATTTTTAGGTAGATGGTTAATAGTATGGAATGGTATTTTATTAATATACTTTATAATATTTTCAAACATCCTGTTATTTTATACTTATCCTGCTTAGTTAAATATTTATCTCCTTCCTCCTCTGTAAGTAGTGGCCCCAGTTTTTCCACTTTCTTCTGTCTGATCACTTGTCCCCTGCTGTCCCCATCTCGATTGCACAGCCACACACCACACCCGGAAATGGTGCCTTTTTTGCTATCCTGGTATCTGTAGTTACTACAGAGTATGTAATCGCATCAGAAGATTTGGGGCTAGGAGCCTCTGATGAAAAAGAACATCCTGTTTGCCTTTCTGGATCTGTGTTATATGAATCAATATCTTTACTAGTTGCATCCATTTGCCTAAAAATTTCATGATTTCATTTTTCTTTGCAGCTGAGTAGTATTCAGTACTGTATATGTGCTCTGTTTCTTTTCTCTTTTCATTTTATTTTTGACATTATAATGTAATTACATATCTCACTTTCCTTTTCTCCCTCCAAACACACTCATGTACCCTCCCAGCTCTCCTTTAAACTCATGGTTACCTTTTCAACTAATCGTTATTGAATGCAAAAATATAACCTGTTCGGTCCTATAATGTTATTGATTCTAGTAGATTTTTCTATTGTTTTCTATGTTTCTATCTCACTAATTTCTGCTTTGATTTTTATTATTTCTTGCATTCAATTGGGTTTGGATTTTTCCAAAATCTTTAGATGAGTAATAGCAATAGTGGAATATATAAATAGCTTGAAAAATAAATAAACTGATAGTCTTGAAATAAAATAAAAGTAAAAACTTGAGCTGGAAATGTCATATAATTGCTACATATTTGTATACACTATCTGAATCAATATAAAACTTTATTTAATTAAATCTTCCTTCTTTGAATGTACAAAAGCATTGTTAAACAACATAACACTCATTAATTATGCACACCAGTGATGCCATTTCAAAAATGCCTCATATGGAACATATTATTATTCAAATAAAGATACTAATTATATCATTTATGAAATATTTCTGGAAGTTAATAATGTTTTGAAAACTCTCTTTATTGCTGCCTTCATCTCCTTGTTCCTGAATGTGTAGATGACTGGATTTAGAAACGGAGTGAGGACTGCATCAAAAAGAGCAAGAAATTTGTCTATTTGGGAGTCAGAGTGTGGCCATGTGTAAACAAACAGTGTGGGACCGAAGAATAAAAAAACCACAGTGATGTGAGCTGAGAGTGTGGAGAGGGCTTTGGATGAACCACCTGAAGAATGTTTCCAGACGTTGAACAGGATGAAGATGTAAGAAATGAGAAGCAACAAGAAAGCGCCAACACATATGAACCCACTGTTGATAGTGACCATGAACTGCAATTTGTAGGTGTCTGTACAGGCCAATTTGAGAAGCTTAGGAAGGTCACAGTAAAAACTGTTAAATACATTTGGGCCACAGAAGGGTAAGTCAATAATAAAAGCCAGCTGGAACAATGAATGGCTAATGCCCAGGCCCCAAGATGCAGCCAGAAACAAAACACATACTCGTGGGCTCATGATGGTCATGTAATGGAGAGGCTTACATATGGCCACATATCTGTCAAAGGCCATGGCCAAGAGCAACACCATCTCCACACCACCAATGACATGGATAAAGAAGATCTGAGTGATACAGCCTCCAAAAGAGATGACTTTGTGCTTTCTAAACAAATCATAAACCATCTTGGGGGAAGTAACAGAACAGGCTGCCAAGTCAATGAAGGAGAGACATGCCAGAAGGAAGTACATGGGGGAGTGTAAGCGAGTGTCAATGGCCACAGAGAACACAATGAGGATGTTTCCAGTCATGCTTAGCACATAGAGCACAGAGGCGAGCACAAGGAGCAGCAGCTGAATCTCCCAGGAGTGGGTGAGCCCCAGAAACACAAATTCAGACACCACTGTGTGGTTCCCTCCATCCATTGATTCAGCCAACTCGTCTGCAGATACACCTGAGAACTAAGGAAATGAGTAAGAAAGTAGAATCATTAGGGATTATAGTAATTTATCACTCGTGTTCATATTATAAAGAAAACTACTTAATAATAAAATTTATCACATGGGCTGAATAATGACGATACTAATGATAATAAGGACGCAGTGATGCTACAATGATAACAGCATAACTCAAACGTCATTAAAAATCTACCAACAAAGCCTCTCTAATAGCCTAAAATTAATGAGAAAAATTACACAAAACTAAAATTTCACAGCTATCTATACCAATAAATGGATTGTGCAAGCAAGAAATTATATTTGTTTACAAATACAAAAGAATGCACAGGAAACTTACTTTTCTTCAATGGTACCACAGTGTTGTTACATCTGACCATGCAATAACAAGTCATTTCTTCACTTCTTTCCAGTTTTCATAATTTACATAAAACTTACACAAAGAGACTGCTTAAAGGGAAACATTAACTTCAAAATTAATTTTTGACTCTCCACCTACAAGTGAGAACTTAATCTAGAACTGAATTTAAAATATGAAGAAGCAAAGTACTAGAGAGGCCCACAGAAATCCACAAAGATACCCCCCACAATAGACTGCTGGCAATGGTCGAGAGACAGCCCAAACTGACCCACTCTGGTGATGGGATGGCCAAACACCCTAATTGTCATGCTTGAAACCCCATCCAATGACTGAGGGATCTGGAAGCAGAGATCCATGGCTAGGCTCCAGAGTTCAATTAGCAAGAAAGAGGAGGGTCTATATGAGCGAGAATTGTTGAGACCAAGGTTGGATAAAGCACAGGGACAAATAGCCAAATGAATGGAAACACATGAACTATGAACCAATGGCTGAGGGGCCCCCAACTGGATCAGGCCCTCTGAATGGGTGAGACAGTTGATTGGCTTGAACTGTTTGGGAGGCATCCAGGCAGTGAGACCTGGTCCTGTGCTCATTGTATGAGTTGGCTGTTTGAAACCTGGGGCTTATGCAGGGTCGCTTGGCTCGGCCTGGGAGGAGGGGACTGGCCCTGCCTGGACTGAGTCTACCAGGTTGATCTCAATCCTTGGGGGAGGCTTTGCCCTGGAGGAGGTGGGAATGGGGGGTGGGCTGGGGGGAAGGGGAGGGAGGCGGGAGGGGGGAGAACAAGGGAATCCGTGACTGATATGTAGAACTGAATGATATTGTAAAATAAAAAAATAATAATAATAATTAGCAGGAACATTATCAATGATGAATACTGATTCTCTAAAAAAATTAAAAAAATAAAAATAAAAAATAAAAAAATATGCTAAACCATAAGATAGAGTTTGAGATTAAATAAATGAAATTTATGTAATATATGAAGAGCAATGACTTTATCAAAGGCAGAATGTACATTCTTTGTCATGTTGACCAGGTTCCCTATTCTTCTAAGTCATCTTTTTTTTTAATGTGGATTTAAAAATAGGATGATCCTAATCATTTTAAATATACAGTTTAGTGGTATTGAATATCTCATATTATTACAAAATAGATATTCCAAACTTCATCATACAACTTTGAAATGTTATATCTATGAAACACCTCTAAAGCATGACTCCTAAGACCCTTTTCTGGCTTCTGGTAACCATCCTACTTCTGTGCCTGTCAATTTGACAACTTCATATGTTGAGTACATTTTGAATCACACAGGGCCTTTCTTTCTGTCACTGGTTTGCCTCTCTTACTTCAGACTGGTCCACTGAATCTTTCCTCATCTGCTCCCAAGTTCCATTAAGATTTTACCAAGCCTCTACTGCTCGTAGCACTACAAGGATTATTCTGGAGCCTGTGCCTCATCCTGCAAGATTTTTCTCTAGACCTAAGAAATACACAAATATTTGAGATTTCACACTATCTTCTGTTATTGTATATCCCTATGTGGCCACCTTGAATGAAAAATATATCTGAAAAACCATTCAGTTTATACACATTTCTTAACATTAGTAGCTAGTACTTGTAAAAAAAAAAAGGAAATATGAAGTTATATTCATTTCCCTGTTTACCCACCCTTTCTTTTTTTCTGCTCAGTAATATCTCCCTTTAAAGCATTTAAACTTTTCTCTATTACTCCTTGGTCTGGTATTCTATAACATTATCTTTACATTGTCTGACAGGATACAGGCTTGTTGTCTGTTCAAAGCTTCAAGTTTTTAACTCATTTTTTAATTTTTTTTAAAGTCAAACTATTAAGTAATTTAGGAAAGCACCAGAGATTTTTTCTTAGCTTTGATCATACATACCTAAAGCTGATTACTGAAGGACTGGCAAGTTTTAATTTTTGAGTATGAATGAACTTGAGAGAAAAAATGATGGTAATGAAAGTTAGTTCATGTATGTGTCCAATTGCTCTCATAATTTATTCCTAGTGGGGTTGAGCCCTAAAAAGTTTATTGCCTTAGAAGACACTGAGATGGAGAATAGGTTTTCTGACACCCTTCAACTGTTGACACAGCTTGAGAAAGTGATGACACCATCTTAATTTACCTCTTTGCCTCAAGCATCCCAGCAGCTCTCATCATGTCTTGATCCCAATTTTGACTTGAGGCCTCTCAGTCAAGTCTATGTATAGTCAATTAAGTCACACAGCTTTGCTCTCACCTCCTGAACCCACAGTCCACAGTCTTTAAAACCACATGTTTTATGTTTTAATTCTCAGAAGTGTGAGAGCCCATGCTTGGAGAAGGGATTTCATGTGCTGCCCTGTGGGTAAGAACAGACAAAATGAAGAGCATGATAAGAAGGAAACATATGGATAAATGACTGACTGATGCACTGATGAGAAGGCTCGCCATAGTATATGGATAAAAAGAAATGAAGGCTTTGTGTGGGAAAAATATAACCACCTAGTAGACACCTAGAACTAGTTCACTCTGGCTTTACCATTATTCAGCTGAAAAATTCTGAGACTCAAAATTATAAACTGAATTGCTCATATTCACACTATTATCAGAACTAGGAACCAGAACCAAGGACTCTGGATTCTTGATCTATAAACTGCATATCCTGTAGAATATTCCCTAAGAAAGAAGAATCAAAATCAAAATTTTAAATGCAATTTAAGGATTAAAACTAACAATTCACATATTGACCCTCTGTTATGTGCACTGAAATGTTTTGCATGGTATTAGTAATTAATTTAAATAAGAACTATGACTAATAAACTCTAAAAATAAATGACACTATTTCTTACTTCCATAAATCATTTTTAATCATTACTTTAGTGCTCATTTGGAAAAAAAATCTCACAATGGTTAAAAAAAATTTAAAGGAATATTTATTATTGGAATGTCTTTTCTGCCTCCACATTTTTTTTGTTTGTTTTTCGAGACAGGGTTTCTCTGTGTAGCTTTGGAACCTTTCCTGGAACTCACTCTGTAGCCCAGGCTGGCCTCGAACTCACAGAGATCTACCTGCCTCTGCCTCCTGACTACAGGGATTAAAGGCATGTGCCACCATGGCCCAGCTCTGCCTCCACATTTTTAGTCTTCTCAAAACTACTTTGAAATTTCATCTCACCACAATCAAAATAGCTGTCATGGGGAAAACAAACAAAAAAAATGCTGGTTGAAATGCATGAGGAAAGGAACCCTTAGTCACTACTGTGCAAAAAAAAAAGTCCAGATACTATGCAAATAAGTATGCAAGCTCCTCACAAAGTTAAAACTAGGACATCTGTATATTCTGGTTATGAATCCACAGAGGAAAATATCACCAAGATACAGAGAAACTAGAACGGTCATGGGTATTGTGCCATTATTAACAATAACCAAGGTGTGAAAGTGACTTAGGTGCTCATCAATAAATAATGGATAAATAGGATGTGTTAAGTATACAGAATTGGCTTCTACTCAGGAATAAAAACTAATTATATTGGCTTCAGGAAAACTGATGGAACTGGCTCACATTCTGAGTAAAAAAATACGCAGACACACAAGGATAAATACTGTGGTTTCTATTATATAAATGAGCTAAGACATGGAGCTAAAAAAAGGAATAATTAAGGGTGTAGAAGAAGAAAATAACAGGGAGTATAGGAAGGTCCTAATAAAGAGTAGTAGAATGGGTAAATATAGTCAACATACTTTATGAGAATAAATAGAAATTTCATAATGAAACATTTTGCAAAATTAATAAATGCTAACAAAATATCAATGAAAATTCACAATGCTTTTCTTAACCATACCATCTCATAACAGTCAGGATTTTGTCTAACATCTGTAGGTGCCCAACTCAGTAAAGCAGTTAGAAAAGCATAACTTGTACAAATAATAGCTGTAACATAAAACAATAGACAACATATGATATACAGAGAGTAAAGGAAATTACATTTTTATGTGTATAAAAATAAGCATGAAGTAAGGGACTTACGTTATCTATAAAAAACAATGGATTGAGGGAGAAGGTGGCCTATGGCAGAATATGAGTGATAAATAATAAAATAAAAAGCTCTTTGATCTACAATATATAGACTCTTTACTCTGATGCTCTACATTTTTCATTTCTGTCACTCCCATTTCACAGTGGACATGAAAGTCAGTAAATATTTCTAGAGTAAAATAGTATTAATAACACCTCCTCTTCTCTCCTCCATATCTTCAACAGGTTCTGTATATAGAAATTTTTCTCATCTCAAAATTGGTACTAATTACAACTAGTAGTCTACTCAGAAGCATCTGGTTCTATACAAAACAACAAAATACATCTTGCATGGGCATAGAAGAAGGATTTCTTATGTAGATATGCAAAGTTTAAGCAACAATCTGAGAGGTAGTAGTAATGAGGAAGAAGATAGAAAATGGAGGGAAAGCAGAATCCTAAAAATATGGAAAGTGATAATGGGGGGGGATACAAAGGGGAAAGCCAGGATTCAAACAACAATGAGTAAGATATAAGTCAATAGGAAGATCTGATTCTAACTTCCAGTCAAATGATCTGGAACTGCTCCTGGCTCTGAGATAGGGAAGAAAAGTGTCACTCTTTCCAGTACCTGGATTTCCAGTACTCACAATTTGTCTAATTACCAACATGATGATAGGTATAAAAATTGTTCTGTTCATGCTGAAGTGTAGCTGTTCACAGTTGATGGCTTCTGGTGAGGGGGTAGTAAAGGACTCAGTTTTCTTTAAGGGGCTAGCCACTGGGAGTTTGACCATGCTCCAATGAGTATATGGGCAACACAAATTAGACTTGGTGGGTTTCTTCCTTTTCTTTTTCTTTCTTTCTTCTTTTTATTGGGGTGGGAGAGGGCACAAGGGTAGGAGGGTGGATCTGGGAGGAATGGGAAGCCAGTGTGATCACAGTGCATTGCCTGAAATTTCCAGATAATTAATAAAAATATTATGTTGGGAAAATTTGCTCCTTGAGAGGTAATAGATATGTGAATCACCTGTAAATATAATTGTCATGTGTTTTTGAGAAGCCTGGTTGTAGTGAACACGAGACCCTGTAATAGTATAATGACATATTCACTTATTATATGCAAAATTTGACCACCCAGACATCCCTCATAATTTTCTACCCCTCTTCTTGAATACCTCTAACAAGAGAAAATTTGAGGTAGTTTTATATTACAGTAGAGTGATGAGTAAAGTATTGGTAAAATTTTTTGAGAAATATAAACAACATAGATATATCATATCCATCCATCACTTACTATATTTTAGACATAGCCACATACAAATGGAAAGCACACACACAATTTATGCAAATCAGTAATGGATGTAGAGGGCAAGTCAAGGCAAATGTAACCTGAGTTCTTTTGATTCTTATTCCAATGCATAATTTTATTAAATTATTTATTATTAAAGTGTATTTACTTAGGGTGTAGTCTTTATTAGGTGCTTTAAAACAGTTTCTATTAACATTTATGGAAATAGGGATAGTACAGTAAATGTTACAGTAGCACCATAGACTCTATAATGCCCAAGTAAAACACAAGGAGACACCTGCACCTGGATGATCAGAGAACAGAATTTCAGAAATGTGGTATTGAACAACACTTTAACAAATGAAAATATTTAAAGATAAAACTTGAGAAACCCTTTCAAGAGGGTGATGCATATCAGAAATGACCGTCCAATTCAAGACACTGTGGGATAATGATGAGAGTGTAGGTTGAAGCAAGCCTAGAATTGTTTAGAACACTGGAAAATAAAATTATTATAGACAGTTGAATAGGGTTGCCTGGGCTTAGACTTAAAGATGACTGAGCCCTACTAATAAATAAGTTCAAGAGAGTGAACATGGACTTTTGAGAGATGAATTAATGAGACCAGTGTCCAAAGAAGATGATCTACTCATATGGTGCATGAACTCTAAGGACAAAAAAAAAAGGTAGACACCCCAGTTTCACAGAAATAGAAGTGAATACGTGAACAGAAAATCTTCATCATGCAACCAATACTATCTCCATCCTTAAAACATAGAAACTTCTATCCTCTGATATTGTGACTACTCCCCCTTTACCTACCGTTTGTGCTAAAGGAACAAAAACAACAATGTCATTACAGATTGAGATGTCATCCATCCCAAAATATCAACCAGGCCCTCGACAGGGTTATTGTAGACAAAAATAGCCCTACATTTGTTGGTATGGAAGTTAACTGTAACTCTAGAAGGAAGTGGCTAAGTAGTGCTGCAGAGATCTGGGATTGCCTGAGAGACTGAAATAACATGGTCTGGAGAATTATCCCACAGGAATATTTGTATTTTCCCATGGCAGCCAAGTAGTGAAGCTGTTAATAGGAGGAAATAGATTTGTAAATCCCCTATGAGGAGACATTTTGCTATTTAGAAATATTTTGAATATTACTTCATCTGTTGGCATTTTTCCTTTTTTATTCTTTGAGATGTTCATATATATCTACAATGTAATGTATCCAACCACATTTCAAGTTTCAGATCCTCCAAGGGTCACTTCAACACATGCCTCTCCCAACTTTGTTCTTTTCTTTTTTCAGTTCACCAAGGAATCCACTTCATGTATGAGGCGATGCAGTGGAGCATGTATCAGTGGTCACAGTCTCAAGAAGAGTATTTCTCCCTTCCCTAGCAGCTATCAACTACCCATAATTCCCTTGTTAGAGGTAGAGAGTTGTGTGCACCTCCTCCACCCAGACTAGAATTGTGACTGGCTTGATCTTATGTGTATTTGGGGCAGGTAATCACAAACTCTGAGTTCTGCTGTGGAATGTCCTTCTCTATGCTGTGAATGTGTGTTGCTCTGATTGGTTGATAAATAAAATGCAGGATAAGCAGACAAGGAGAATTCTGATTCTGGGAAGAGGAAGGCTGAGTCAGGAGTTGCCAGCCAGACACAGAGGAAGCAAAATGACAAGGCAGAACACTTATCATTGAAAACCCTCAGCTTTAATGTTCCCAATTACCCAATAAAAAGACATAGACTAACAGATTAGATATATTAGAAAACAGTATCCATCCTTCTGTTATATCCTGGAAACATGTCTCACTATCAAGGATAGAGATCATATCAGGTTAAAAGTATGGAAAAAGAAATTCCAAGCAAATGGACCCAAGAAGCAAGTAGGTGTAGCCATTTTAATATGTGACAAAATAGATTTCAAATCAAAACAAATCAGAAGAGAGGGAAGGACATTACATATTCATCAAAGGAAATCTCCACCAATAACATTGTAATGCTAAACGTTTATGCACCAAATACAAGTGCACCTGTGTTTGTGAAAGCTAAAGACATATATTGACCTTCACACACTGGTAATAGTGGATTTCAATACCCCACTCTCACCAATGGACAGGTCATCCAGACAGAAACTAAACAAGTACATGCTGAAGCTAAATGACTTCACAAATCAAATGAACCTAATACATTTACAGAACATTTCCTCCAAACACAAATGAATACACCTTCTTCTCAGAGACTCATAGAACTTTCTCCAAAATTGACTACATATTTGGACACAAAGCAAGAGTCAACAGACACAATAAAATTGAAAAAAAATATCCTGCCTATCATCTGACCACCATAGATTAAAGTTGGATATCAAGAACAAAAGAAAGTATTCAAACTCCTGGATTCTAAACTACTTACTACTGAATGAAAAAATAGTTCAATATAGAAGTTAAGAAGGAAATTCAAACTTTATTAGGATTGAATAAAAATGAAAACACAAAATGTAGCTAAATGTTTTCCTGTGTCCCACTCGGTCTGCAGCTGCTCAGACCCAAGTAAACACACGGAGGCTTATATTAATTAAAACTGCTCAGCCATTAGCTCAGGCTTACTACTGACTATCTCTCACATCTAAACTCAGCCTATTTCTGTTAATCTATATGTTGTCACATGTTCTGTGGTTTTACCTGTGTGCCATTACATGCTGTTCCCTGGACAGTGGGTTGGCAGCTCCTGACTCAGCCTTCCTCTTCCCAGAATTCTCCTTGTCTGCTTATTCCGCTTATACTTCCTGCCTGGCTACCGGCTAATCAGCATTTTATTTATCAACCAATCAGAGAAACACATTCACAGCATACAGAGCACCATCACCCATCAACAACATACCCAAACCTATGGGAAATATTGAAAATGGTTCTAAGAAGAAAGTTAAGAGCACTAAGTGCCTGCATTAAAAAAAAATGCAGAGGATCAAATGGAAGGGATATTGGAGATGAGGTTCAGAGAAGGAATACAAGGAGATAATTAGAATTGAGGGGCATTTGAGAGGTATTACAGTGGAAACTTCTGAAAATATATGAAGATAGTCCTAATGAAGTCTCTAAATAAGGGGAGAGATGGAATCTCAACTGGCCATCTCTTGTCATCAAATAAAGCTTCTAGTAATTGGACTGTGTTACATCTAATTAAATTATTGACCAAGGAGGTCCCATGGAAATCCTCAAACAACTCAGGCTGTTGCCAAGATAATAGGTTGCTCTGTACAAAATGACAGCAAGGTCCCATTGCTGAAGTCAGCACCCACACAACTCATTGAACATGGAAAGGTAGAGGTGATACATGCATCAAACCTTCACACCTATGTTCTAGTGTCTTTGATATGGGAAGGTACTCTACAGGCTATCAAAAAAGAAATATGCACCAACCAAACCACAAAACCTGTTATCTATAATACTGGCCTGCCTGAAAAATATGCTAGGGCAAGGGCAACACAAAGCTTGTGGAAGTAACCAACCAATATCTGATTTGACTTAAGACCCACTTCACAAGATGGAATCCAAACCCAACAATACTTGGTTGACCAAGAATTAGAGACTAGAGAACCCAAAGACTAAGGTTAAAACCAATTACTAATGGCCTTAAGTGGGGGAGCAGAGTGGTGATAAAATGACTCCTAATGATTTTCTGCTATACTTATAAAACAGTGCCTTGTTCAGCCATCATAAGAGAAGCTTCCTCCTTCAGCAGATGGGAGCAAATACAAAAGCCCACAGCCAGAAGTTGAGAGAGAGAGATAGGAGAGAGAGAGAGAGAGAGAGAGAGAGAGAGAGAGAGAGAGAGAGAGAAAGAAAGAAAGAGAGAGAGAGAGACTTGGAACACTCAGCTCTAAATGGGATGTCTCCCTACCCTCAGAGCTCAGGGAACCATGTGGAAGAGGAAGCAGAAGGAGTGTAAGAGCCAGAGGGGATGGAGGACACCAGGAGAATGAGGCCCCCTTAATCAGCTGAGCAAAGCTCATATGAGCTCAGAGAAACTGAAGCAGCAATCACAGCCCTACACAGATCTGCACCAGATCATCTACATATATATTATGGCTTGTAGTTTACTGTTTTAGGGGAACTCCTGAGTATGTGAACAAGTAAGTTCCTCATTCTTGTGCCTTCTCTAGGGATCTTTTCCTCATGTTTGTCTGCTTTTTCCAACTTTGATGTGATTTTTTTCTTATATATTTTATTTTGCTATGTTTTGTCATTGTCTCTTAGAAGCCTGTTCTTTTTAAATGAGAGACAGAAAGGGAGTGGATCTGGGCAAGGGTGGGGGAGATGGGAACAAACTTGGAGGAGTGAAAGGAGAGGAAACTATAATCAGGATATATTATATGAGAAAAGAATCTATTTTCAGTAAAAGGAAAAAGGGAAAAAAAACAAATAAAGAATGTCCTTATGATTCTCTGGCTTTCCATGGTGTCTTTTGCTATGTCATCCTTTTTGTCTCTAATTTTATTAATTTGAATCTTCTTTCCCTGTCTTATAGTTAATTTTAATAAAGGTTTATCAATACTACTGATTTTCTCAAAGCATCAACTCTTCATTTTATTCATTCTTTATATTTTTGTTGTTGTTTCTATTTTATTGATTTTAGCCCGAGTTTGATTATTTATTGCCATCTACTTTTTTAGGGGCATGTTATTTCTTCTTTTTGTTATACAGCTTTCAGATTTGCTGTCAAGATACTAATGTGAGATCTTGCCAATTTGTTCCCCTTCTATTGAAAATATATTGTTTTCTCATACAATATATCCTGATTACAGTTTCCCCTTCCTCTACTCGTCCCAGTTCTTCCCCACCTCCTCTCCCATCCAGATGCACTCCCTTTCTGTCTCTCACTAGAAAAGAACAGGCTTCTAAGAGATAGCTGCAAAACAAAATAAAATATGAGATAAAGCAAAAACAATTACATCCAAGTTGGACAAGATAAACTAATAAAAGAAAAAGTGCCCCAACAGAAGGTGCAAGAATCAAAGACCCACTCATTTACACACTCAAGAGTCTCATGAAAACACTAAACTGAAAGCCATACTATAGATGCAAAAGACGTGGTGCAGACTCATGTAGGCTCTGTGCCTGCTGCTTCAGTTTCTGTGAGTTCATATGGACCTTGCTTAGTTAATACAGAGGGCCTTGTTCTACTGGTGTCCTCTGAGGGGAGGGATTTGATGAAGACCTCCAATTTAGACTCTCTCTCTCTCTCTCTCTCTCTCTCTCTCTCTCTCTCTCTCTCAGCACAATGTCTGGCTGAGAGTCTCTACATCTGTTCTCATCTACTACGGTAAGAAGCCTCTTTGATGATGGCCAATAAGGCACTGACCTATGAGTATAAAAGAACATTAGGAGTCATTTTATTGTTACATTTTTTATTGTCCAGTAGTATGTGGTTTTAACCTAGGTCTCTATCTGATTATGTCTAGTATCTGATTATGTCAGGAATGGGTTCCAATTCATGGAGTGAGTCTTAAGTCAAATCAGAAATTGATTGACTACTCCCACATATTCTTTACCATCATTGCCCCACCATATTTTGCAGGCAGAACAGACTGTAGGTCAAAGGTTTTATGGCTAGGTTGGTGATAAGGACATACTTTAAAAATCTGTACTCCACCAAATTGAAAAATCTAAAAGAAATAGGTGCATTCCTTTATGTAAACCATCTAAAAAAGTTAAATCAAGATCAGATAAGCAGTTTAAACAGAGCTATAATATATAATGAAATAGAAACAAAAATTAAAAGTCTCCCAACCAAACAAACCTAGGGCTAGATGGATTCAGCACAGAATTCTACCAGACTTTCAAAAAAGAGCTAATGCCAATATTCTTCAAATTATTCCACAAAATAGAACCATAAAAGGAACATTTGCCAATTGTTTTATGAGGCCACAATTACCCTGATATCTAAGCCACATAAAGACTCAACAAAGAAAGAGAATTATGAACCAATTTTGGTAGCTGAAAGTTTTTTTGTGTCCCGCCCAGTTCTCAGCCACTCAGACCCAAGTAAATACACAGAGGCTTATATTAATTAAAACTGCTCAGCCATTAGCTCAGGCTTACTACTGACTAGCTTTTACACTTAAACTCAGCCCATTTCTGTTCATCTATATGTTGCCACATGTTCCGTGGCTTTACCTGTGTGCCATTACATGGGGCTCCCTGGACGGCAGGACTGGTGCCTCCTCTTCAGTTCTGTTTTTCCTTCCCTAAATTCTCCTTGTCTGCCTATTCTGCCTATACTTCCTGCCTGGCTCCTGGCCAATCAGCGTTTTATTTATCAATCAATCAGAGCAACACAGTAACAGCACACATAACATCCCACAGCAAATTTCCCTTATGAACATAAATGCAACAATTTCCAATAAAACACTTGCAGACTAAATCCAAGAACACATCAAAATGGTCATCCACCATGATTAAGTAGGCTTCATCCCAGAGATGTGAGAATGGTTCAACAAATGTAAGCTGACCAACGTAATCCATCATACAAACAAACTGAAGAACAAAAACCACACTATCATCTCATTAGATGCAGAAAGGCCTTTGGCAAAATTCAAAATGCCTTCATGATAAAGTCTTGGAAAGATTAGGGAAACAAGGGACATACCTCAACGTAATAAGTGAATTTTGCAGCAAGCCCACATGTGGTGACATATTGCGTACCCTAATAAATTTATTTGGGATCAGAGGACAGAGCCAGTCACTAGATTAGACATGGAGGCCAGACAGTGGTAGCACACACAACTTAATCCTATCTCTGTGAGTTCAGGGCCACACTGGGAACAGAGTCAGGCAGTCGTGGCACACGCCTTTAATCCCAGCACTTGAAATCTCATGCCTTTGCTTGGGAAGCACACACACCTTTAATTCTGGGAAATGACATGGCTGGGTGGAGAACGGTATATAAGGCGTGAGGAGACAGGAACTAAGCAGCAGTTCAACAGATACACTCAAGGGTGAGGACTCATTTTCAGTTTGAGGATTCATGGAAACAGGATCAGCTGAGGAGCTGATGAGGTGAGGTTGGCTGTGGCTTGTTCTGTTTTTCTCTGATCTTTCAGCTTTCACTCCAATATCTGGCTCTGGGATTTTTATTAATAGGACCATTTAGTAATTTGTGTTACACCCACATCCAACTTGAATATAAATGGAAAGATGATCAAAACATTTTCACTAAAATCAGGAATAAAACAAGGTTGTCCACTTTCCCAATAACCACTCAATAGAGAACTTGATACCCTAGCTAGCACAATGACACAGCTGAAAAAGATCAAGGGGGTACAAATAGGAAAAGAAGAAAATGCTTATTTACTTGCAGATAATAAGATTGTATAAAACAGTGACCTTTAAAAATCCACCAGGAAACATCTACAGTTGATTAAAAAAAAAAAAACAACTTCCAGAGAAGTATCAGGATACAAGATTAACTAAAAAAAAAAAATCAGTAGCTTTCCTATATGCAAATTACAAATGGACTGAGAAAGAAATCAGGGAAATAATACCTTTAATAATAACTAGGGGTAACTCTAACCAAGCAAATGAGAAGCTTTTATGATGAAAATGTTAAGATGTTAAAGAAAGAAATTGAAGAAGGCATCAGAAAATGGAAAGATTTACTATGCTCATGGATTGGTGGGAATAACACGGTTGAAATGACTATCTACCTAACGCAATCTATAGATTCAACACAATCCTCATCAAAATTCTAACATAATTCTTCACATAAATTTAAAAGACAATTTTCAGTTTCATGTATAAACACACTCTCAAAAAAAAACACATGATACTTAAAACACTCGTAAATAATAAAAGAACTGTTACAATATCACCATCACTAATCTCAAGTTGTACTACAACGTGCTATAGTAATAACTTTCTAAAGTATTGTATTGATAAAAACATACATGTTAACTAATGGAATCGAGTTGAAAACTCAAGCATGCATCTACATAACTATAGACACTTGATTTTTGATAATGAAGCCAGAAACACACTGAAAACAAAAAGACAGTATCGTCAATAAATGATGCTGGTCAAACTTGGGGGTGTCATGTTGAATAATGCAAATAGATCCATATTTATCACCCTGCATAAACCTCAACTCCATTTGGATTAAGTATCTCAACATAAGATTAGATACCCCAAATCTGAGAGGAGGGAAAGTAGGAAACAGTCCTAAACTCATTGGCACAGGAAAAGACTTTCTGATCAGGAAACCGATAGCACAGGCATTAAGATCAATAGTTAATAAATGGAACTTCATGAAAATGAAAACCTTCTGCATGCAAGACACCTCCATTCAAACAAAGTGGCAGGCTGCAGGACGATGAAAAATTTTATGAACTACACATATTATAGAGGGTTAATATATAAAGAATTTTTAAAATGAAATCAAGAAAGCAAATAATCCAATTTAAAATGGGATACAGGACTAAACAGAGAGTTCCTAATAGATGAAACACAAATGGCTGAGAAACACTTAAAAGAAATGTTCAGTATCCCTAGTCATTAGGGAAATGCAAATCAAACTTTTTTGACATTTCACTTTACACCATCCAGAATGGCCAAGATCAATAAAACAAATGACAGTTCATACTGGTGAAGATATGATCACTTATTCTTCACAAGTGGGAGTGCAAACTTATATAGCCACTATGGAAATCGATGGCAGTTCCTCAGGAATCTGGGAGTAGATCTACCTCAAGACCCAAAGGAAGCTTCATTCTAATACAGAAACACTTACTCAACCATATTCTTTGCTGCTGTATTCATAATAGCCAGAAATTGGAAACAGCCTAGATGTGCATCAACAAATGAATAGATAATGAAAGTGTGGTACATTTACAAAATTAAAAAAATATTGTTAATAAAACAAAATCATGGAATTCACAGGAAAATTGATGGAACTAGAAAAAAATCATCCTGGGTGAGGTGACCCAGTCCCAAAAAGACAAATACTGTATATATTTTCTTATATGTGGATGTTAGCTTTTAAGACTTTGACAAGCATGCTATAATACACATAACCACAGAAGAAAGGAGTAGGAGGAAGGAAAGGACCTCCCAAGGAAGGGAAATAGAATATATAGCTATGGAGAGATGTGGGGGAGACTGGAACAAGACGAGTAAGAAAGAGGGAGTTAAGGGGGGGAAATCTGGGAGGGACAACTATCAATCACTAAGGGCTATTTTAGGTGTCACATGGAAACCTAGTATTGTAGAAACTTTTTAAATACATACACATTTATTAAATAAATCTAAATAGAGTTACCAAATAATAAGGGAAACAATGCCCCAACTCAAAATCTACCACCACCAAGTGAAACATCCAATCCCAAGAATGGGTTTTATCTAGTTGAGTCATTGACTAAAGGGACCTCATGAAAACACCCAAATATCTCACGCTATTAACAAGGCTATTAGATAGTCTCCACACACTTAAGGTAAGGTCCTGTTGCTGAAGGCAACCCTTACATATCTTACTGAACACAAAGAAGTAAAGCTGGTGCCTAACTAGAGCCTTCAGCCCTACTGAATCGTATTCATGGTACTGGGAGGTACTCTGCACACTACCAAAAAAGAGAAATGCTGTGGGATGTCTTTCTGTATGCTGTGAATATGTGTTGCTCCCATCAGTTAATAAATAAAACTGCATTGGCCTATGGCAGGGCAGAATGAAGCCAGGCAGGAAATCCAAGAGGGATAGAGAAAAAAGAAAGGCTCGGTCAGAGCAGACGCTGTAAGCCGCTGCCAGGAGAAGCAAGATGTGAGAGAACAGGTAATGCCATGAAGCCACGTGGCAAAACATAGATTAATAGGAACAGGTTAAGTTATAAGAACTAGCTAGTAAGAAGTCTGAGCCATAGACCATGCAATTTGTAATTAATATAAGTCTCTTTGTGTTCACATGGGACTGAGCAGCTGCAGGACCAAGCAGGACACAGGAAAACTTCTGGCTACAGAGAAAGGTAACCACCAACCCAGCTACAAACCCTTCAGTCTACAAAGGTGACCTGTCTGCATAATATGTTGGTGGACCTGTGGCACAAGTGTTGTGGGAGTAACCAACCCCTCTGTCTGGAATTAAGACCTACTCCATTAAGTAAAATTCATTCCTGACACTGCTCTGCTAGCTGAGAAACCTAACACTAGACAGGCCATGGGCCGAGGAGAAAACCAAATACTATTATTCTGCTAAAGGAACATAGCAATAAAATGACTGCTAAAGACATTCTGCTATACTCATAGGTAAGTGTCTTGCTGAACCATCATCAGAGAAGCTTCCTCTTAGTTAAATGGGAACTAACACAGAGACCCACAACTGGACAATGTACAGAGAGTGCAAGACTTTGAAACAGTCCTAAATGGAATGTTTTTAATCAAGTCCCACCCCTCAGGATTCAGGTATCTATGCAAAAGAGAGGACAGAAAGATTGTTAAGAGCCAGAGAGGATAGATGCCACCAAGGAAACTGTCTTCCAGACACAACAGGAATTATATGCTAATGAACTCACAGATACTTTAGCAACATGTTACAAAAGTTATAGCCAGATGAGGTCCCAGTGCTGAAAGGTAAGTAGACACATGTTCCCAACCCTAACCAAAAATCTATCTCCAAATGATATCTGTTCGCAAATGCAAATTTATTTTATTCCAATGGAGTCTCACTGGGTATACTAACTAGTCAAACTTAAGGGAAGGCCCCATGTCTAGCAGTAGGTGGTCAACACAAAATGAACTCAATGATTTTTTGTATTTTTTTTCTCATATTTCTTTGGCATTTTTTTCTTAGTGACCTTTTGCTTGTATATTACGGTTTCCAATTTTGTGATTTTATGTTTTGGTGTGTGTGTGTGTGTGTGTGTGTGTGTGTGTGTGTGTGTGTGTGTGTGTTTCTTGTGCTTCTCTCTTTTTTTTCCATTTTTGCTATTCTTGTTTGTTTGCTTTTTTTCTAAAAATAGAAAGAAAGAAGACATAGAGTGGGTGGGTTAGGAGGTAGGGGGGAAGCTAAATGGGTTGGGTGAGGTGAAAAGATAATCAGATTATAGTGTATGTAAAAATTTCAATAAAAAATAAAACAAGTTTTTAAAAATTATATTCTCAACAATTTTGGAGTAAAATATTTCCTGTGGTGAGGAGAAAAAGCAAGTATGAATTAATAGTAAATGATCCTGAGATCTTACAGGCATAAGGGAAATATCCTAAAATTGATTGATGATAATAGTTTATGCAACTTGATCAGTTACCAAAAGTATCATTGACTATATACTTGAAATGGTTTATATCTTTTCATTGTAACCAATAGGTTATAAAAATACTTTATCTCAATAAAATTACTTTTTAAAAAGGTAGTGAAAGAAACTTTGGAACTCACAAAGACAAACATAATTACAATCTAGACTTTTGCGAAACATCTGCTAATGTCTGTTCTATTTGATGAATAATAAGGTAGAAAATACCCTTCAACATATGCAAGAGTATAAAAAAAATCAAGATCTGTGACATATAAAGTGTAAGTAATAAATAAATCTTAAGGCTAAGACAACCAAGCAGAACTGGAGAAAAATTAATGTGCAATTCAAACGAGCAATAAGTAAATCATTGTGTAGGATCTCTAGAAATGGTAATAACAGGATACAGGTGCTATGAACAGAAAAAGGAGGGAAGCAGGGTTCTTTAACTGGGGAGAGCAGAAGAAAAAGGACTGAGTAAGACTAAGGATGTTTGTAAAAAGCTACAGAGAATCATATGATTTTGTTTACCTAAAATAACCTATAATGTACACATGCAGGGAGAGAGAGAGAGAGAGAGAGAGAGAGAGAGAGAGAGAGAGAGAGAG
>CABHPQ010156311.1:0-15868 GCA_902168405.1 Peromyscus aztecus
GTGGGCTACCACCACCTGACTTCTGTTTGTGGCTATGACCTCTGATCTCCAGGCAAACTGTATTTATTAACATACAAATAAAATATCACATTTCAGCACAAATAAAATATCACCACAGATCTTAGAGGTTAAGAATGCACTGCTTAGAGTAACTTTGTAAGGGGAAAGTCGCTGGATGCATCTTTCAGATGTACAACAGTGAATTGTAGCTGGATTTTATTTTGTTTGTTTGGGGTTTTTCATTTTTACATTTATTTTACTTTATTGTATGAGTGTTTTGCATGCAAGTATGCATTTGTATCAAATGTGTGTCTGATGCCTAAAGAGGGCAGAAGAAAGTATGGATTCCTTGGTTTTGAGCCACCGTGTTGGTGTCAGAATCGAACCCGGGTCCTCTGAAAGAGCAGCATGTGTTCTTGACTGCTGAGTCACTTCTACAGCTCTGACTCATAACTTTGTGTTTATCTAATCATTTTGTCAAAAACATCTTTGGTATCTTACAGACAACTTTTGCTTCCTCTCCCTTTTTCAATTCTTCCAAGCTCAGGCACACATTTTCACCTAATCTTTGATATCAAGGCATCCTCTGAGGGTCACACTCATATTCAAAAATAAGGACCTCTGCCACAAAGACTGGTAAACGCCATCTATCCCCACAGAATTCTACAAGGACTATTGCATGTCAGGAACTCAGGCTCTGCTTTATATTGTGTTGAGAACAGGGGCGGAAGAGTCACTAGACATCTTCATCGCATTCCATTCTGAAAGGCTTTGTGGTTAAGCTATTTATAGACCTATTCTACCTTCTAAAGAGAGAAGCTTTTCAGAAGGCACCAGGCACAATGTTCAACACTGGCACTCTCAAACTGTGCTTTCATTTCTGATAACTAAAACTTGTCCACTGCCATCTCATGCATGCCTTTTATTAGTTAAACTTTCAGTAACTGTCATGAAGGACACCAAGAGACAATGAACATTTGACATTTACAGTTTAATTATTAATATATGTACTTCACTTATGTTAGGGAAATTCATGAGAGTCTGTTTAAGGGATGTCAAGGATTTATTAAGATAAGAAATGGAGAAATACACTCACGAATACAGAATATGGTAAATCTAGGTGTAGAGTCCTTGGAAAGCTGGGGACCTATCACACACTTCATGCCGCCTGACCCGGTCTTCACCACCCAAGAGAGAATGCGACCCCCCTTTCTCCTCCCTTTTAAGAGGTCACATAGGCAGACAAGAAGTACTGCCCCTATCGGGCCAGGTAGCCCAAGGTCATTGGCTGAGCAAATATCCACTACACACTTATAACAAGATATTTTATTTAAACTATCTTGATTGTAGTCCTAGCCAGCCGAAACTCGTTCTTTAAACAGCAATAACTCTACTTGGCATGTATTCCTGAAGTGAAGAGGGCTTTGTTCACTGTACCTATTTTATTCCTTTATGACTGAATATGAAATTGCCCCCCCCCTTAGCTCATGGGTTATGCCTTAGTCCCAGCTAGTGGGAACTGTAAGAGATGAAACTTAGCTGAAGGAAGCAGATCACTCAGGAAATGTAATTGGCATGTAATTAGTGTAATTTGGGGCTTTGCCTTGCCCTCTTCTTCTCCCTCTATATCTATCTATCTATCTATCTATCTATCTATCTATCTATCTGTCTGTCTGTCTGTCTGTCTATCTATCTATCTATCTCTTATTCCTGTCCACTATGAAGTAAATAACTCTCCTGTACCAAATGTGTATGCTGCATACTGTTCTACCCAAGACCATGAGACCAAACAACTATAGACAGGACCATCTGAAACCATGACCCCAAATACCCACTCCTGACTTAACATTGTTCTTTCATTGGCTTCAGCAACACAAAAGTAAGTAATTAACCTTTCCACAGTAAAGTGACTTAGGTTGAACACCACAGAAGTGTGACAAACAACAATATACCTGCATGTGTGAGATCCTACAGTTGAATTTATCAATCCATAACAGACTTTTCCATCCTTACATGGCTGATGGCCACTCACAATTAAATTTGTGTTCCAGGACATACATACATACATACATACATGTTTATAGAATTTATTCTCTAGTTTTCTAGTGTTCTCGGTTTTCTTTATTGTTTAGTATCCTGGGGCCTCATGCTGCCATGTACTATCCACAGTGAATAATCATAGGATATACTTGAACTTTTATAGTATTTAGCTTTTTGTAACAACTTGAAGTTACTGGCCACAAACATACAAAAATTCACCCTAAATCTACTTTGCTTTCTGTAATATGGGGATTTTTAACACCAGCCCTAAGAAACTGTCATGATTATTATAAGTTCAAAAGTGATTATAGTAGTACCAACTTTCAGAAAATTTTACAGTTCTGTACAAATTAATGGGCTTTCTATTTCTATGTGCAGCAACAGCCATTATGAATAATAAAAGCTTTTACCCTGTTTTTGCCAATAAACATTTGCTTGAACAAAATAATTTTGATGATTATGATGATAAATGCTATATCTTATAAATTATTTAATTTGGCATCCATATATTTATAAAAGTAAACTTTGAAGTTCAGAAAAAATGATGAAGACATATTTAACAGACAACATGAGAGAAACACTCACTCAGACATTACAAAATTGCACCAAGAATGACAAGGATGCTCTTGCCCAGTGTGGATTTGCTTCAGGCACAGCAAATGTATATCCCATTTAGATTGTACATGGTACCTTTGGCATCAGTAGTTCAAACAGAAATTCAAAAGTGGAACAACAGAGTAAAATTTCACCTACCAAGATATAGGCATGGCTCAATATCCATTTTGCAGTCAAATATTCCTTTTCCTTCCTATTAGTAATAGACTCTTTCATGAAGGTGTTTGAATGCTTAGATGACTCTGTCCTAAGTACAGATCTAGATATAAGCTCAATCCAACCAAACAGAAGTTTACTCGGTTTCTTTCTATCAGTCATTGGAGTCATCAGAACTTTTAACATCTCTGCATTTACTAAATGTTTACTATGGATCCTGAAGCCAGGAAGGTTTCCTTTGCCACTTTGATTAGAGCTCACCCGAGAATGACCTTCACACACGTGAAACAAAGACAAAAGATGGTGGAAACTACTTTCCTGCATGATATTTGTTGAATTTAGCTTTGCCTAAATTGCTACATTACTTCAACTTTTCACTAACATGGAAGTGAGGTTTTTTTTTCCTTTGTTTCAGTTAAAGTAAATTGGGTTATTTACAAATGCAATCCAAAACATAGCTATGAATCTCCCATTATTTTCTCCTTCAAGAATGTTAGAGTACAGAAGAATCTCAAATGGCCAAAAGACAATTAAGGAATTGTTCAGCATCCTCAGTCATCAGGTAAATGCAAATAAAAATGACTCTGATATACCATCTTACACCTGTCAGAATGGCTAAGATCAAAAATACTGATGACAGCTTATATTGGAGAGGATGTGGAGTAAGGGGAACACTCATCCACTGCTGGTGGGAGTACAAACTTGTACAGCCACTTTGGAAATCAGTATGGCAGTTTCTCAGAAAATTGGGAATCAATCTACCTCAAGACCCAATGATACTAATCTTAGGCATATACCCAAGGAATGCTCAATCATACCACAAGGACACTTGCTCAGTTATATTCATAGCAGCATTATTCATAATAGCCAGAACCTGGAAACAACCTAAATCCCCTCAGCCAAAGAATAGATTTTAAAAGAAGTGATACATTTACACCATGAAGTATTACTCAGGTGTAAAAAAAATGACATTATGAAATTTGCAGGCAAATGGAAGGAACTAGAAAATATCATCCTGAGTAAGGTAACCCAGACTCAGAAAGACAAACACAATATGTACTCACTCATAAGTGGATACCAGATATAAAGCAAAGGATAACCAGACTACAACCCACAGCTCCAGAGAAGCTAGGCAACAAGGAGGACCCTAAGAGGGAGGCATGGATCACCGTGGGAAGGGGAAATAGATGAGCTCTCCTGAGTACACTGGGGCCAGGGTAATGGGGAGGGTGGTAGAGGGAATGGGATGGAGAATGAGAACATGAGAGAACAGGATGGTCTAGCTAGGGGAGGGACAGAGTGAGAAATTATTGAAAGAGATACCATGATAGAGGGAGACATTATGGTGTTAGGGAGACATCTGGTGCTAAGGAAATTCCCAGGAATCCACAAGGATAATCCCAGCTTAGACTACTAGCAATAGTGGGAGAGGGTGTCTGAACAGGCTTACCCCTGTAATCAAATTGGTGAATACCCTGTCATCATAGAGCCTTCATCCAGTGACTGATGGAAGCAGATGCAAAGATCCACAGCCAAGCACCAGGCCGAGTTCTGGGAGTCCAGCTGAAGAGAGAGAGGAGAAATTATCTGAGGGGGTGGGGGGTGTCAAGATCATGATGGGGAAATCTACAGAGACAACTGAACCAAGCTTGTGGGAACTCATGAATTCTAGACTAACAGCTGTGGAGTCTACATGGGACTTCTGACTTTAAATGATTTACTTAAGGAAAAAATATTCTTCACAGATGTACCCAGATATTTGGGTTTTAGTTAATTCTAGAAATAATCAAGATGACAGCTTAGAATAGCCATCAAAGCCCTCTCCTAAGATATGAAATAGTGATGAGTGTGGGAAACCTGTCATCTCGTCTGTTGTTAGTTATCACTGAAGCCTATTGGCAACTCATTCTGTGCTTCTAGTAAATAGTAATCATTGGAATAAATAATACATACAGAATATCCTTGTATTATACTCTGGGGAAGAGTGTTCATTAACTCTAAGTATGATGAGATAATGTTACCTATAATTTTTTATCTAGATAAGGAATGAGGAATTTATTTCTATACCTAGTTTGCTGAAAAATTTTCATATATAAGTTAAATGGCTCTTTTTTATTTTGTAAGATGATCATGTTTTTATTTTCTTATAATGATGACTTGTATTCATTTTAATTGGAATTAACCTTTTGTTGCAAGGATAAACTCTACTTGGTCATGATATTATCATCCTTACATGCTACTGGCTTTGATTTGTTAATATTTGATTGAGGACTATTATATTCAAAAGTCTTCTTTTTCCATTAGGTTACACTTACCTCATTAAAGAATGTGCAGTAGAATTGGAGACACACCTCACCAGATGCCATGTTCAACTACTTTCTATAGGGAATAGCAACATAAAGTTCATATGACTTTTCCTTAAATATTTGGCAAGATTTCCCTGAAAATCATGTTGGTTTGGAATTCTCTCTGTGTGAAGGTTGTGGTTAGAAATTCAATTTCCTATTGGGCTGGCTCCTCTCCATATGTGTACCTTTCCTCAACAGACTTCCTATGGCCCTGAAATCACCAATAGTCTGAGGTCTCCATTTCACCTTAGGATTTACTTTCAAAGCATCATGAAGTTCCCTCTCAGAGCCTCTTTGCACGGACTTCAACCTTATCACACATTGCCTGGCCTTAGTAACTGGAATGGTAGTAGATTGCCGCCCTACCCCTACAATCGGTCTTGCATCCTTTATGCCTGCAACACCAGTACCACATAGATGATGCTGCCAGCTTGGGATGTAACCCGGACTGCTTAGAGCAGAACTGTATCAGCCTCCTTGTGCTGACCCTGGATAAGTGCTTTCTTAGGCAGCTGCTTTAGATGGCTCCAGTGGCATTATCAGTTCAGGCTCTCTTTCCAAGTGCATATGTATTTTCACGAGTTGGAGTCTTTGATGGACAGGTATCTTTTCTATTGCCCCAGTGCAGAGCAGGGGGTTTCTTTTTCAACAATTGCAAAAGTCTTTTTCATATGCCTTGGCTGCAACTTTAAACTGGGTTGGAGCACTTTTCCTAGACAGGTTGCTTATTTAAGCCTCACTTTTGCTCCTTTTCACTATAAACCTAAAAATGAGAAGTAAGCAGTAGCCATGTGTGCTGGGTAGTTTTATGTCAACTTGACACAAGTTAGAGTCATCAGTTAGGGGAAAGCTCAATTAAGAAAAGGCCTCCATAAGCTTAGGCTATAGGCAAGCCTATGGGGCATTTTTTTTTAAATTAGTGATTGATAGGGGAAGGCCCAGTCTGTTGTAAGTTGTGCCATCCCTGGGCTGGTGGTCCCAGCTTCTATAAGAAAGCAGGCTGAGCAGACCATGCTGAGAAAGCCAGTAAACAAAATCAGATATGCTTCGTTGTCACTTTGAGAGAAGATGAGTTGTACTAACTGAATGTTCAAGTGAACAGGATATAAATATTCAAATTGCACATGACTAGAAATAGCTGGTATGTGCTCCCTGCCACTTGACTTGAGGGGCTAGCAGATTGGAATTGGAGTAAGATAGTTACAGTCTGTTCTTCTATAAAGATGGTCTTACTTCATCTAAGAAAAGAAAACCAGATACTTCAGCAATGAGGAAGATAACAGAAGTGAAATTAATGAGTACTAGATGTAAAAATGTTCGGTAATTATGTGGTCTTTCACTGACAACCAGTGTGTGTCTTCCTTTAGAAATTCTAATTAACTGGACAAAGTATTTTAATTATTACTTTAATTTTTGATATTATAATATAATTGCATCATTTACCCCTTCTCTTTGCTCTCTTCAATCTTCTCATATACCATTCCTTGCTCTCTTTCAAGTTCATGGCCTCTTTTCCATGTGTATGTGTGTGTGTGTGTGTGTGTGTGTGTGTGTGTGTGTGTGTGTGTATTCCTAAATGTAACTTACTCCATCTGTATAATGTTACTTGTATGTGTGTTTTCAGGGCTGACCATTGGGTACTGGATAACTAATTGAAGTGTTCTTCCCTGGGGAAGATTATTTCTCCCACTCTCCACATTCCCTAGCTGCCAGTATTTCTTTGTGTAGGGTTGAAGCTATATTTTTTTAAATATAAATGTAAAAGCTGTTGGTTTGCTATCTTTGAGTTAAAGAATTCACCCTAGTGAGTACACTAGTTACAGGAGTTGGCTTCTGACTCTAGGACCCAAATTACTGTTTCTTTAAATTATTAACCAAAGGAGTTTTCCTGGTATGAAATACAAGCATAGACTCAAAATTCAGAGGGAAACCTGTCACTTGCTAAGAGCTTCATGAAGGAAGCAAACACCCCTCAGTATCAAAGGCAGTGCCACTGCCCACCTCAGGTCCCATTAGGACTTGCTCAGCCTGTTTATGTCTGTGCTGGAATGACGGCTGCAGCACAGAACACCTTCACTAGCCCATCCCCATATGCACAGCTGGTGCGCCCCTCATTTCTTCCTCTGCTTCCACAGTTCTTGTTTTACACAATGAGGAAGGAGTTGTCACTTAAGAAAGGACTATGGCAGCACATGCCTTTCTGCCCATCTTCCCTGAGGTCTGCTCCCGTGGGGTTCACTGAATCTGCATCCTTGAAGCCTCACTCTGCCCAGCTTCTCCACAGTTCTTCTCTGCTTCTATCCTTGGATCACATTTTTCCTCCTAGCATAAGAGAAAACTAAGTGAGGAGCTTTTGTTTTAACTTTTAAACAAATCATTTGAATACCTTTTGGGAATACACAGAATGGGTAAGATGAAACTGTTGCTTCATGCTATGTTCTCATCTGACTTTTGCTTTGCTGGCCAAAAGTTGACTAAATCTTCCACAGGAGCTCAAGAAGGAGACCCATTTCGGCAGAGACTCACTCTGGGGAGACCTCAAACCAGTGCCATTGGCACTATGGATTTCACACAGATAATGAGTGGTCAACCCATAAGCCCGTGTGAGGCATCCAAAACAGCGTGGGATAAAACAATGATGGGATGTTCACAAGAAGATAAGGAGTATGTCTGTCAGCATTTTATAAAGGAACAAAATTCCTGGTAAGAATAACTTAGGAAGGAAGGATTTAAGCTCCCTGTTTTGGAGGAGTCTTTGACTGCATTGATTCTAACCCTATGTTGAGGCAAAATATCAGGTGTCAGAAACGACTCTACTCATGGTTCACAGAAAGCAGAGAGAGGGGAAGGGACCAGGGATCACCTTCAAGAGCTTGCCTATAGGGACCTTTTCCCTTCAGTTAGGCCCGACTTCCTAAAATCTTCATTCTCTCCCAATATAGCACCACCAGGTCATCAAAATAGAAGCCAAAAGCTCAATGTGTGAGCCTGTAGGGGACATTTGACACTCGACCACAATGGGGAGGTTATGGGCAATCTACCAAGAGCAAAATGATGGGAAGAAGTGTAAAATGCCAAATAAACTGAAAATAATCATTAACAAGAAGCCTCACATTCAGCCGGGCAGTGGTGGCGGACGCCTTTAATCCCAGCACTTGGGAGGCAGAGGCAGGCAGATCTCTGTGAGTTCGAGGCCAGCCTGGGCTACAGAGTGGGTTCCAGGAAAGGCTTCAAAGCTACAGAGAGAAACCCTGTCTCAAAAAAAAAAAAAAAGAAGTCTCACAGTTGATAATTATTAAATGTTTTAACGGCATGCTGATAAAAAAAAAATCAATTGTGAATGGATAGGAAACCTCAAGGCTGCTCCAACATGCAGCATTCTTGTATCTGCTAATTGTATTCAGTCAACCACAAAAGCAGGGCAAACAACATGGAGTCCAATTAGAGAATTTTCATGTCTCTAATTTGAAGTACTGGGGGCCCAGAGGGTAATTCAATGATCTAAGAACACAAAATGCATCCTGACCTACTGACTGAGCTGCTGTATTTGTGTGCCTTTACTCACATCCTCAAAATAGATTCCCAGTCAAATCTGAGGTAAAGGCAGGGTCCCACTCTTCAACACAAACACATAAATCTTTGAAGGAAGGTATTTTTCTTCCTAAAGCTGTGATAGCTTTATACTTTCCAGTCACTTATGTTAGAAATGTTTGTGGAGTAGTTGGACAAGGGGAGTTTATCCTGAAACATGAAACACCATGAGAATCAAAGTTATTAGGGAGTCCACAAACAATTTACTAACATGGCCCGGGTAAAATCTGAACTTCTGGATGCTGGGATTCCCAATCAACATTTTTTTTTTTTGTAAAATGCTGAACTAGCAAAGGCAAAGCAAAGGACTTGTCAAAAAAAAAAAAAAAAAAAAAAAAGAGAGAGAGAGAGAGAAAAACTACTCTTGTATCAGTCGCCTTTTTTCCAAAACTCAGCTCAAATAGTTTATTTAGCAAGATTCAGGGTAAAGAAAGTTGGAAACTGTTTATTCTGAACACGCAATTATTTTCTCCCTGTAACATTTATACCTCCAGAGAGATGCTGTCAGACTTGCTGACTTAAAGAAATCTCCCTCAGCCAAGAAAACTAGGATTTTGATGAATGTTTTTTGAATGCTGCCAAATTGTTTAGAGGGCTTAGAGCACTTGTAATGTAAATATCTTAACCTCCAACACAAAGTACTGTAGGCCATTCTTCATTGCATTTTATTTCTCAATTTTATTTCAATTGGTCATGAAAACAGGGAATTGAGTTTATTTATTTTCCTGTTTATTATGAGAAAAAAAATCACTCATACCTGAAGCAGAGAGAAAGCACAGTGAACTAAGATGTACCTGTAAGACTGTTTGACACACTGCATTCATATAAACCTGAACTGTTGTGCCCATATGAGGATACACCATCGCATATGCAACCAACCCACTGCTGGTGGTCAATGGCATTGTTTCCTATTTTGCTTCTATGAGTAGTCTTTTATATATTGTTAGATAGAAAATAAACAGGCATGCTGTGGATATCGCTCTGTATAAATAAAATGCTGATTGGCCAGTAGACAGGCAGGAAGTACAGGCGGGACAAGCAGAGAAGAGAATTGTGGGAACAGGAAGGCTGAGTCAGGAGACACTGCCAGCCGCCGCCATGAGTACCAACATGTAAGATACTGGTAAGCCACGAGCCATGTGGCAAGTTATAGATTTATAGAAATGGGTTACTTTCAGATGTAAGAACTAGATAGCTAGAAGCCTGAGCCATTAGACCAAACAGTTTAAATAATATAAGAGTCTTTGTGTTTAATTTATAAGTGGGTTGCAGGACTGCTGGGGCTTGGCGGGAGCTTGGCTTCTCTCCAGCTACACAGGCACAGTGGGACTGGAGAAAGAATTTCTGTCAACAGGCTAAGTCCTGTAACTGTGCCAAACAACAATTGTAAAAGGGTTTTGTCAAACTCTGACTCCTGTCTCAAATACAAAACAGAAAAAGCTTACAAACTCATGAAAACCAAACAATTCACTGCTGAATGAAAAATGGATCAAGCAGATGTTAAGAAAGACATTAAACCAAGACAAAAACCACTGCTCTGTCCCACCTATTGGATAGCCCACTCCAGTTTGTCTTTGCTTTAATATGCTTTGCTTTTAAATAAACTTCTGCATAAATTCTATTCCTCAACTTAATTCTTTCTTTGGAGAGGATAAGAAAGGAGGGTTCCCTGTAACTATATTGTGGCTTGGATATGAAAAGTCCCCCATAGGCTCATATGTTTGAGCATTTGGTCCCCAGCTTCTTGTGCTGTTTGAGAAGGCTATGTAACACTTGGGAGGTGAAGCCTTACTGGAGAAAGTGGCCACTGGAAGTGAGTCTTAAGGTGAGGTAGCCTGGCCCTAATTCCAGTTCACTCTATTTTTTGACTGTACATGCAATGTAACCAGCAGTTTCTTGCTCCTACAAGTGGACTCCATCTCCCCCTTTGTATCAAGACTGTTCATTGTACTTGCTCTGAACAGAATGTGTACAAGTATGATCCCAGGTATCAAAAGGTCTTGTATATTTTTTACCACAAGCACAGGATCATTGCCACTATCAGGAGAACATGCTCAGTAGCTGCAGATAGTGTCCCAGACATGTGAGGGAGCCTCGGGCAGATTAGCAAAGCTGACCTTAAGGACATATGAGCATTCAGGTAAAGTTGGATGAACTGCTCAGCTGGGCACACCCTAAACTAAAGCATAGAATGTAAACCAAGTAAATGTATGGCTCCTCTCCTAACCTACTACATTTTGTCATAACAAAACTGTTACCTAGTGATAAATAATTTATGCACTACATAACTGCCAACTACCCTGCCATTAATACTTCACCACTTTACACTGACAGCAGTAGCCATATGTGAGCGTAACTATGTCTTCTCTGCTAGATCATATCATCAAAGCCTTTGGAATTTTTCTCATAAAAATAAAAAAGAGTATAAAATGTTTTGTTTTGTATCTCTTATTGGCAATGGAGTTAAATCCTTTTATTAGATGATTAAGAACCCCTGTTGTGACTCATCAACAACTCTATGGTCCTATTGACCATCAGTATGCTCATCAGAAAATGCCCAACAAATGAAAAGCACTAGTCATAAATCTTTCAGGTCGGTGCCTCAGTTCTAATTTCAAATGTTCCACAAGGACCGTGTGATGATTTGCTGCCAGCCTGTAATGCCATTGATGCTGGCACTTTCAGGGGGAAGAGCCAATAGAAAGTTAGATTATAGGGGAATGTCTTTGAAGATGATATTTAGACCCTGGCTCCTTGCTCCTTGACCTTACTTTCTGGTTACCATGAGATGAGCAGACTCTACAATCACACGCTGTGATATACAGTACTGCCATAGGACCAAAGCAGCAAACCTAAGCAACCACTCAAAGCCCTGCAACACTGAGTTAAGTCTTTCCTACTTAGAAATTGATTGTCTACAGAATTGTGTCGTATGACAGCTTCCAGACATTTGCCCTACTTATTAAATTCTCTGTGTCCCTACCCTCCCAGTGACTTTTTCTTCTTAGTGGGCACTATTGATCGGTTTCAAAAAAGAAAAAAAAAGTTTTATGTACTTTAAGACCTGAATATCCTGTTATTGAAGAATAAAAATTGAACAAATTAAAGTAGCTGGTTTCCTGCAAGTAGCACTCTGAAAAGCAGCATCATAGGACCAATTAGAAATCTGTCTCAATGGTTGTTTGGCTCGAACTGTTTGGGGGGCACCCAGGCAAGGAAATAGGGGAATTGGGACCTGTCCCTGGTTGATGGGCAGGCTTCTGGAATCCGGTGCCTGTGGTGTGACACCTTGCACAGCCTTGGTGCAGTGGGAAGGGGCTTGGACCTGCCTAGGCTCAGTGTGCGGGGCTCTGCTGACTCCTCATGAGAGACCTCGATTTGGGGGATGTGGGGATGTGGGGTGGCTTGGGAAAGAGGGCTGGGGGTGGGAGAAGGGAGGAGGGGGGATCTGTGGATAGTATGTGGAGTGAGTAGAAAATTTCTTAATAAAGAAAAATAAAAAAAAAAATCTGTCTCAAATGCCACGTAACATGGATTTAATAGACCTACCCATTCTAAGAAAATATTAGAAATTTATCTGAGATACTCCCAAATGTTCAGAATACATAAAATTTTCCTTTAAATAATAAATTTCTGGAAAAAAAACTTTTCTCTTTCCTCTTACAAGTTATTTTACCAAGGAAACATAGAATATGGAAATAACACATGCAAGGAAGTTCAACCTGTCAGATCCCTGAACTTTTATTAGGGGCTGATGACCACCAAGAGGAGAAGCTATGAGCAACTGGGAACTGGGAATCTGGACGGAATTTTCCAGGAAGTCTGGCACCTGCATGTTATTTCTGTGTGCCCTCCCCAACCTGGTCCCTCCCAGCAAGTAAGGCCATCTGTTTACCCATCTGTCACACAATACAGGCTGAGCAGACACAGCTTTGTTCATCTAAACATTTCTAGCCATCAGCCCAGTACCCAAAGTACAATAGATGTGCAAATAAATACTTGGTGGGCTGATATAAACTGAAATACAATCTGTAGTGTAATTAAAACTATTCACCTTAATGATAGCTATTAACATGGAAATATATTCATATGGCTTTCAGACCTTGATAAACAACAGGCTTCCCAGTGGAAAGATGTCTATGGGTTTTAAAGACACTCCCATTCCATTTATACAATAATGCTAAGGAAAGCAAATAGTTTAGCATAGGGTGAGGAAGCTCTCACTAATCCATTTAGAAATGTTATTTCAAGGTGACAGTGACCTGATACTAGCATCATCAGGAGAGGGTAAAAAAGCACGCAGGGAGGAAAATGGATTCTCCAGCGGAATTAAGATTTTACTCAACCGTATTGACCTTATGAACACAAGGTTTGGGGTCATTTTTCTAACTCATTTTCTCAGTAAAAGATCAGGTTTATGTTGGGCAAAGCCACTCCCAGGTGCGTTCTCCAGCCCTCAGAGATCGAGGCCGGGGAAGGGGCAGGAGAAAAATCGCTTCGACAGAACTAAAGAGGGAAGCTTAAATATCCTGTAGGCAAGGGGTGATGGCGTGTCCTCCACATGCTGAGTTTGTGCCCAATTGTAACACTTTTTTTCCCCAATATATCCTTTTTTAATTTAAGGATTATTTTTTATTCATGTTACATACCAACCACAGATCCCCCTCTCATCTCTCCTCCTGCTTCCCTACTCAGCCTTCCCCTCCACCCCCCCATCCCCTCCTCCAAAAGGGTAAGGCCTCCCATGGGGAGTCTGGAAAGCCTGGTACATACAGTTGAAGCAGGACCAAGCTCCTCCCCCCTGCACCAAGGCTGAGCAAGGCGTCCCACCGTAGGCAATGGACTCAAGAAAGCCACTTCATACAACTGTCACCAATTATCACACTCTAGGTGGGGATTGGGCCGCTGGCAACTTCAGGGGAGGACCTGCCGCATTTGCCAAAAATGGGGAAACTGGGCTTTTTGGTGGTTCTTCCCCTGCGGAGATTCTCTGAGAGGAAAGGTTTGGAGAGAGAGAAATGGGGCTTTCACAGGGGCGAGCTGGAGATGCCAGCCCAAAGCAGACCATGTGTACCATTTGATGAAAGCAGCAAATTCAGAGATTAAAAGAAAACTTCTAAAATCGACCATAAAAACTAAAAGCATCCATTTATAGAGATTGGTTGGTAAACAATGATTTTGTAGTGCTGTTTGTTGTCTGCGTCAGCAGGGATTAGACGCAGCTGGTGACTCAGTCTTTAATAAAACTCTCTTAAAGATTCGGGTAAAATATATCCTATACTTTCTGTGACATTCAATAAAGACAGTGAAGTGCCTTATGAGTGACAGACACTCAGAGTGACAAGACAGACACACAGACAAAACACATGGAAGACACAGTCACACACACACACACACACTCACAGGGACAGACAGATTCACAAGGCAGCATTCTTCAAGCAGGAACAGATTCAGACTCATACAACAGACAGGCAGAGGATGGAAACACCGGAGCATGAAGTAGAGAATCCAAATCAGGGCTCGCTCTTCGTTAAATGACTCCAAGGGGAAGGGCTTTTTCCTTCCTTAATGTGACACGGACGCATGATTGGTAACTCAGAGCTAATCACTATTGCATGGAATCCATGCAATACTTAGCACAGAATAAGTATTCAATAAACACAGCATTAACTTCTTTTCTTCATTTAAAATTATTAACTTGATAGTTATAGTTGGATATGTTGGTTTAGCAGAACATTTAAAACCTAAAAGCTGGCATACTGGAGCTGGTTTTCTTGAGCAATCATTACTGACTGACAGAATGAGAAAATAAATCGCTTAGAGCAGAAATTCTTGGTGCCCGAAACCTGATAATGCTTCATGTCATATTGATAGGATTTTGTGCAAGGCATTTCTATTTCATATTCATCAGTAAATTATTTCGCAGCCCAAGAAACATTCATACAGCACAAAAACCTCAGGGTGTAGCACTCGCTTAGGAAATTTCACTTATCCTAGCCCTGTTGCTTTTTGCTAGGAACAGGACGGCTAATCAGGGGAAGAAAGGGGAAGAAACAAGCCTGAGGGGTTCCCCAGGGAGAGGACAGCAGACACGTGGAACATATCCCTGGCCTAGTCAGAAAAAAAAAAAAAAAAAAAGATTCTTGATTATTTTGTCTTTTAGTTACTGACACAAGTATCAGTCAGTGTGATGCAACATGAAACGAGTGTTGGGATGGAATGGAAATCTCCCTGTTAGGACTCAGGAAATAAGCATGGAAAAAAGACTATGTTGAGCAGGCGGGGAATGAGGTCTTTCGGAACAGAAGATGAACCCAACAGAGAGGAGCTGGTGATGTCTCAGGGTTCACCTCAAAAATTTGTTAGATTACATTAGAAAATAATCCAGTTGTCCCTATTCTAGTCTTTATCATTCGCCAAGGTCAGCAGAAGGAACTGGCAAGTTGGGGAGGGATGGGAAGGTGAAAGTGAGTTAGCAACTGGATGTCCTTCAGTTTGAGAAGTGTGATTGAGTGTGCTCTCATCACCAGAGGACTAAAATTATGATGGACTATGAGGAAATAGTCTCATTCTTGAAAATAAGACAATGTCAACAACAATGCAATTATTTTAGACAAAACACACATGTTATAACATTGTGTAGTTACTAATTGTAATGAACCCTAGCTACATTTTCCCCCTCTCCTACTAATTAAAAGTGAGATATCAAATCCAGTCTCTGTATATCCCAAGACTTAAATCCAGGTGAACTTGTAGTTCCCTCATAAGTTATTTTGAAATTGAGATCTATAGTTTCCTTCCTTTGGGAGTAGCTAGGCCAGAGTGCCAAAATCCATAATATCCAATAAAATATGATATGGAAAAGCCTACATTGCTAAAGGACCATTTATTGTCTGAAGGGCCATTATTAACCAGTCTGCCTTCCTCTTTGAACTTGGTGACTATAAAGTGAAGCAATTATATTAATACTGTTATTAACATGCTCTTATCTCTTACCCCTTCTACTTCTTACAGAACTCAAAATCTGGTCATGTATCCAGTCATTACTACCCAGACTGATATAGATAGATGGATAGATAGATAGATAGATAGATAGATAGATAGATAGATAGATAGAT
>CABHPQ010156311.1:15878-52140 GCA_902168405.1 Peromyscus aztecus
GATAGATAGATAGATAGATAGATAGATAGATAGATAGATAGATAGATATACATATATAGATCTATATATGCAGAGAGATATATTAATTTTTAAAATTGGACCCATGTGGAAAATACCAAGTCTGAAGTTTATAGGGCAAACCAGAAGTTTGAAATTCAGGCAAAAGGGATTGGAGAGAAGGTTCAATGAGTCAAGCGCTCATTGTATAAGCATGGGGACCTGAGTTCTAATCCCTAGGACCCTTATAAAAGCCTGTAACCACAGTGCTGGGATAAAAGGACAAGAGGATCTCAGAGGCTTGCTAGGCAGCTAGTGTGGCCAAAACAGAGAGCTTCAGGTTCAGTGAGAGATTCTGTCTAAAAAAAAATGAGGTGGAAAAGCAACCTGGAGAGAGCATCCTAACCTCTGGCTTCCACATGTTCCTGCATTGTGAATAAACCTACATCGTGATATACATGTGCACACATACACATTAGCAGTCTCCAATACATACTCACCAAAGAGTTTGGAGAAGAGTTGCTGAACTCTTAGGTCTGAAATGTTAAGGCCAAGCCAGTACTCTGGGACTTAGAAGGGATTTTGTTTAGTCTCACAGCAGAATTGCTTCCTATTAGAAAGCCTTCGATTTTTGCTCCTAAGGCCTCAAACTAATCGTCTAGGGCTCGTTGGTACTATGAAAATCAATTTGGTTTACTCAAGGTAAAGGTGTTTGACCAAACAACTCGGTACCATAGCCTAGCCAATCAGATACGTAACATTGGTCGCCACAAACTACATGCACCTCAAAAAAGCTGATTTCATCATCACCAGTTCAAACTTGGATGCTGATCATTCTAACCTGCGTTGCTTTAGAAGCCAGGGACAAGCTGAAAAGAATGTGCTGTTCCTCTGAAGACTTATTCAGATAGCTATAAAAGTGAGCATGCAGCTCCCTTCGACTGTAAACTGGATTTAATGCTTACCTTCTCTCAAACTCATGTTGGAATTTAACTTCTACTTTTATGACATTAATAGGTGTTTAGGGGATTTGCCTCCATGAATGGATTCATGTCATTATCATGGGGCTGAGTTAGCTGTCATGGGAATAGTTCATCACCTTTTGCTGTCTCTCTTCCTGTCCCTGTTCTTCTACTACATGATGATGTAGCAAGAAGGTCCTTACCAGATCAAGCTCCTTAACCTTGAACTTCTCAGCTTCCATAATTGTAAGTCAATAAACTGACATTCATTATAAATGACCCAGACTGTTTTAGACTAAATAGACTAAAGCAGGCTGCATCATTCTACAGTTGGTGCAGACATTATTCTTTCTCATGCTTGGCATGGAAAAGAGGTCATTTTGCCCCAACTGTTACTGGTTGTCATCTTGAAGACTTGTGAGAAATGAGACTGTTAAATAAAACTATCCCCTATTTGAACTAAACTTGAAGCCATACTTTCAAATCATGTTGGAATATCTCTCCCCATACAGATACAGGGAAGGACTGATGTCTCCTACAAATCCAAGAGTCTCTCTTGAGATTAAGACCATAACTTGATCCAAAACCCAGACACAGTGAATTGAACAAGGTAGACTCAGGAAAGCCCTAGAACCCCTTACCCACATTTGCTCAGTGCTAAGGTTACAGACGCACTTTGTGATGTGGGTTTTGGGGAGCAAAGTCAGGTTCTCAGGCTTGTGCAGCAGGTACTTTGCCAAGTGAACCACCTCCTCAGCCCTTAACTACCAAACCAAAAAGAGTTCTAGTTCTCGCTTTATGATCCAATACAAACTTATTCCAAGTGATAGCTTTGTTTTTTTCTGCTCTCCAAATCGATTCCTGAACTTGATCCCATAGTATTCATAGCACCTAGCAGAACTGCTTTCTGATTAGAAAGCAAAAGATTCATGAGGTTAGCATTAGGTCCCACTCAGTTCATAACACATAAGAAAATCATGTAGGTTTGGTTTTGTTTTTGAACTTCCTAGTGTATGACATCAACTCAACTCTATCAGGATATAAACTCCAAAGTTTGTCTTTTGAGTTAATCGAGATGGAGTTACCTTTCCAGACATTTTTCTCTCTGTAAAGTTAGTATTTCTCAGTTGGACAGTTCATTAAGTATCCTTTTCAGATGGCAATGAAACCTAGAAGCTCTAAGTGAGATATGACATTTCTCTAGGTGGATGAAGGTCTGTCTAGCAAGGACTTTTCTTCACCCTCACTATAGCAGGCAGAAATTGAAAATGGCCCCATGACTCTTACCTTTCTTTGTTTAACTCCCTCCTCTTGGATGTAGAGAAGAAATATGATTGTGTTAAGTTATATGGCGATTCATTCAATCAACTTGTATTCTTCAGTGTGGGAATGAGACATGGTAGTCATTCTCTGCGATACATCTGAACTTAAAATGAGATTATTCAGGTGAGTTTAACTAACTATATAGGCCCTTTAAAATGTGTTTTTTCTGCTCAGTTGCTGAAAAGTCAGACTGAAACATGAAAAGGACATGCTGAACCTTCACTGGATTGAAGACAGGAGGGAGTCATGTGAACATTCCCCAAGAATAGTCTTTAAGAGAAGACAGCAGCCCCTAACAGTCACTCAACAAACAGGAGCCTCAGCCTAAAACAGAATTCTCACAACAACCTGAACCAGATCATGGATGACTTCTTGGGTCCTCAAAATGAAAATGTATCATTCTGGTTGGCATCCATGCTGGATTTCAGCTTCGTAAGGCCCTTACCAGAATATTCTACCAGGTCCACCTAGATACTGACTCACAGAACTGTGAGATACAAAATGCCACTTCAACATTTTGTTCAGTGTTAACAAAATCATGTTGTGGCAACTTGTCATGTTGTAATAAAGAATTAACTATACCTATTCTATTACACACTGAATTATAGAACCAAGCCCAAGTCCATATTAATACTTCTGTGTATCTGGAATATATATATATATATATATATATATATATATATATATGCCACATACACATAACAGAGAGCTCAAATTCAGAGATGAAAATTAGCTAATTAGAGAAAAGTCCCAACTATAAATCTGGAGTATTTGTACCTTATCTGGTATTTAATTTTCATATTTGAACAATAATGTTGATTTGCATTTGGAAGGCCTATCTCTAAGAAAGTCTCTGATATGTAATGCTAATCATCCTTTAATATCCTCCATGCAAGTGCTCAATTACATATTTCAGTGCCTTTGAATTTGTTTCTTTGGTGCTGAGAGCTGCCTATTCAGCAGTAACCTCCATTCATATAAAGAAATACCCAGAGACCTTTATTATGTCATAGTAATTCAAATTAATTTGTAAGAGGCAAGCTCTCAAATCTTGCCATTATCTCTGTTGGAAATCCACTAAAGAACATAATTTTAGAGATCTAGGAGCCAAGCTCATTATTTCCTAAAGCACAGCTGTCATTTACACTAGCTCACAGCAAGTTCACTCAGTAAGATAAAGCTGCCTTTCCATTCATTCATTCATTCATTCATTTCCTGGGTAGTTCGTTTGATTGTCCATCAAGCCACAATTTGAAACTAATTGCATTTCCACTGTGTGCCTTCCAGATTCCTTGTGATACCCTGAGTTACATGGAGCAAACCATGTCTTCCCTTCTCTAATCCTAAGGCTGTTCTCATTAGCTTCTTTTTATTTTAGCCATAGTAAAATTTATAGAACATGAAATTTGCCATCTTAAACGTCTTAACAGTATCATTCAGCATGCCTACACTGCTGAAAAGCTAATCTCTAGAGGTCTTATACCATTGCAAAACACAGTGCTATGCCCATAAAATTCCTCGTCTCTCTTACCCTCAACCTATGTCTGTCACCTTTGCTCTTTCTGTCTATATGAACAGACTGCTCTAGGCAACTCATATTAGTGGGATAATATAACAATATAAACTATGATACAAAATATAACTATCTTACTTGACTTAGCAGTATGCGCTCAAGAACCATTCATATTGTTACAAATGTCAGGACTCTTGTTTTTTTTTATGATTCTCAATGCTCCATTTTGTTTATCTGTTCCTCATGTATGGATGCTTGAATTGGTTCTACATTTTGTCTGTTGTGAGTACCCACATGCCCTGAATGTGGGTATATAAATATCTCACTAACTTCTTAATAGTAGCGTAGGTTGGGAAGTGGGGATGGATCTAGAAGTAGGGAGATGGAGGGTGAGTGATGACAATACATTGTAGGAAGTTATCAAAGAACTAATAAAAATTTAAAAATAAATGAACTTGTTTATATGGCCTGTCTCATCTGCTGTGAGTACTTGGAACATCTTGTTCAGTGCATATTTCCAAGGCCCAATCTCTCACCCAGTATGTTGTATTTTTTCAAAAAATATTTGTTGAAAAACTAAATATCATTTTTGTTATTATCCCTGATAACTAGACTAGCAAAAGCATTTCATTTGCTTTCAGATAGTTCAATCTTTAAGAACATAGACTGCACAAGAGTTACATTGTTACACGTGTAATAGCTACTAGTCAGGAACAATGAACCTGAGTAAGAGTTACATTGTTATACATGTAATAGTTACTAGTCAGGAACAATGAACCATAGACTGAGTTACATTGTTACACATGTAATAGTTACTAGTCAGAAGCAATGAACCATAGACTGTCTAAGAGTTACACTGTTAACACGTGTAATAGTTACTAGTCAGGAACAAAGAACAGATGCTGGAAGGGCACTGAGTCATGAAGAGATCAGAAATAGGAAGCACATTCAGGCCAGGCAAAGGAAGAGAATACAGGAAGACAGCATCATCAAGTATGGCTGTAGAAAGGTACACTAAGTCAGGATGAGAAGGTAGGTGAGCTGGCCACAGTAAGGGATGGAGCTGAGAGAGGCAGAGAAGGCTCACGGTTTTGGTAAGCAGTGCTGAGGAACTTGGACTTCAGTCTGAACACTTATTCGGAATCCATGTGGCATTCTAAGTTGAGTACAAAATGAGAAACTTGTCTGCTACACAAAGTGACAAACTGCTTAAGAATGCTTGCAAAATCTGCCTAGAACACAAATTATCTAAACTAACAGATAAACAATGATTCAGAAACCAGCAAATGCAGATTCCAGGGCTAAATGGAAGGTGGGATCTGGGGTCTGTAGTGTGGCTCTAGCCCTCCTATGAACTAACTTACAGATTAAGATTTGCCCTTAAGAATACTGCAGGGAGAAAAGAAGAATTTCTATTTGTCAAAAGAAAGCAAAAACTCGGGCTCAAAAGAAGATAAAATTTCTCCTTGCACCACCTCTGAATGGACTCTCAGGTATGTTTGGTGACTGTCACCAAAGTAACAAAGGGTCATCCATGAGGACCGAGGAGCTTCACCTGGACTGCATTCCTATCAAAGCTGATTATATTTCCCCTTAGCCTCCCTTTGGCTTTCTGCAATTCCTGCAGTTATTTATGGTCAACAGTGGTCTGAAAATATTAAATGAAAAATTCTAGAATAAGAATAAGTTTTAAATTGTGCACCATTCTTAAGGAGCATTATGGAATCTCCCATCTGTCTCTCCTCCTCTCAGCTGACATATGAATCAGCCCTTTGTCCAAAAGACCTGGGCTGTATTAGTGACCCTTAAATTATTTAGTAACTATCTTGATTATGGACTGACTATCACAGCACCACAGTGATTGTGGTCAGTATCCTTTGATTTCCTTAATAACGTACCCACAATAAATGATACTGATGCTGACAATTCAGACACATGGAAGAGAATCTGTAAAGTCATTTCTTTATGTGACAAGGTGGCAACTCTCATTTAAGAGGAAAGAAAATGTTTTATGTTGAGGTTTGCAAGCTGAGGTATAAGACATTTTAAAATCAAGACAACATTGACATGTTTCATTATGTCATTGTTAATATTTATTTATTTTTTCAGTTATTAGTGTTAACATTTATCATAGGTATGTATAGGAGAAAACATGATACAGACTGAGTAGATTATATTTAGGAACATATAAGAAAAATTTTTTAAAAGAGGGCAGAGGCCATTGAATTTAAGAGGGCACATGAGAGGTGCTGGAGGGAAGAAGGGGAAAGGAGAAATTATGTGATTGCATTTTAATTTCAAAAAATAATAAAGTAAATCTATACTACCCAATAGGCAGCTGAAAGGGCTGCAAATAACTATGGTGTGTTCATGTGTGCTTTTTTCTGTTGAACTGGTATAATTAATTTCTCAACAATGCTCCCATAAGAATGTTGTGGGATAACCACAGCATTTATATGCTATAAATATGTCTTATTACCATTGGTCAATAAAGAAGCTGCTTTGGCTATAGCAAGGAAGGATAGAAGCAGGTGGGAAATCCAAGCAGAGATACAGGGAGAAGGACAGAGTCGAGAGAGATGCCAACCAGCCACCAGAGGAGCAAGATGTATTAGAACACAGGTAAAGCCATGATCCACATGCCAAAACATAGATTAATAGAAATGGATTCATTTAAGTTGTAAGAACTAGTTAGTATAAGCCTGAGCAATAGGCCAAACAGTTTGTAATTAATATTAATCCTCTGAGTGATTATTTTAAAAGTGGCTGTGGGACTGGGTGGGACAGAAAAGCCTCCATCTACATAAGACTATAACAGACAATATTTATAAGCTATTTTAATTTATAATTATGTTAATATGATATGAAGTTTTAAAATAGCCCAATTAAAAATGGATGCTATCCTTAACCTGATTACCACATTTCTATAAATAATGCTTTTAGTTTGGCAGAGCTGATTCTGGGCATTTTGTTTGACTGTGAAAGCACTGGACAGACAGACATAAGACTTATTTTTAAATTATATCTAATTGCTTGTTTTGTTAAAGTGAAGTGGACTTGCAATACGATTCATGGGACTTCATGAAGAATGAAGTTTTGGTCATTTTGGGTTTGGAGAAGAAAGTGTGTGAGGAAGAAGAAAAGATTTTTAAAATGAGGGAGTGGGGCAGTCGAGATGGGGGGACATAAAAGGGCAGCAGCCTAAGCATTAATGGGAAATACTTGGGGAAAAAACTAAATGCTGAAATTCAGGAAGCCTGATTTAATTGTGTTCCTTCCTGTGCTGAGGTTTTTGCCTTATATACTAATCCTCAGATGAAAGATGGTTGACACAATGAAGATGAAGAGCCATTGAAGGGGGGGAAAGGGAGGAAAATCCTTGAGAGAATCAAAAACCATGTTGGAAAAAAGATATTCAAGACAAGTCATGGGAAACTTCGAAGAAAAGTTAAATACCATCCTAAGAGTTCCAAGAAAGTCAGAGAGGGGCTGTGTGTCTTCTGTCTCTATATTGTTTACAGCTCTCGTTGGAGGCATGAACCTGGGAGAGCAGGGCCCGAAAATGAGGCAGACGAAAGTCTCATGCAATAGTCAACTTTATTCAGAGCGCCGGACAGTTTATACTCTGAGGGTTAAAAAGAGTCACCTGAGTAAAGTGTACAACCACTCACAAAGGCAAGCTGCACATCGCAAAGCATGTTTTTCCTTAAAGGTGTATGAACAAATAACAATCGCCAGTTGCAATGAATAATCTAAAGTGAACTCACTCCTATCCATTACACCGGGGAGGGGGCACAAAGGCACATTCCAAGCACAATTCCATGTTTTTGGTTTTTTTTTTTTTTTTTTTTTTTTTTTTTTTTTTGAAGAAACTGAGGTCACGAGACTCTTGCCTTGTTTTCTTGGAGTTTTCTCAGAAGCACTCAGAGTTCCCCTTGCATGACTCTGTTCTTGGATGGTGTTCTGACACTATAAGACATGAAGCCTGTTCTTTTGTTTGGAAATTGAAGGAAATAGGGACTCCAGAATCCTGGAAGATTTGGGACCTGTTAGACTATACAAGCCACCAGTCTGTTTGTGGGTGATCAGAGAAAACACAACCAGTAGATGAAAAGCACCCGAGGTGAGCACTTCATTTCCTACCATCAAAATACGTAGAAAGGGAAAGCACCATTATTAATATTTAAGAAATGCTGATCATTGTTAACCGGTTCATAGAACATCTTGGATTAATTATACAGACACCTTCTTTTCAGATATTACTTTAATTTTTTTTAATGAAGCCGTAGTTACCTTGAATAAGGCTTGAACTAGAAATAAGGATCATACAAGATTCCAAAACTTCAACAACTGACATATATACTTTAGTAATGGAGGCAAGGGGAAGCAGGACATTTTTAGCCTTTATTAACAATCTGGGACATATAGCCAGAGTAAGATGTCATTAAGAACAGAAGCACACTGTATTGTGACCCCAGATCTTTAGATAACACACTATAAAGGTCTTTCAACCCAAAGGGAAAAGAACAATTCCTCACCCAAGACTTTAATTTTAAAATGTCTTGCTTGCTCTTCCTGAAAAGATGATTTCTTGGAAGTAGATAAAGGAATTGGGTGATAGCTACTTCTGCTCTGCCCTCCACTCATTGATATTAAGATTTTATTTGAGTCTTGAGTGCACTCTAGGTCCAAGAAATACCGGTTGGAAATAAGAGGCCAGAAAGCTGAAGTGTTCTCAAAACAGACAATAGGAGCTGTCAGTAAGATGTTTCTTTCTAGAGACACCTTGCCTATTTATAGTTTTTCAATCAGCCTTTATAATTTTTAATAACCTAATTCCAAATCAGGTCTTTATTGTCAGCATTTTTTTTTCTGTAGAGGAAATGAAACTCTCTAGTTAAACAAAGGCACAGAAATGGAAAATGCCCTGTTTGGTCTTCATCTCAAAGTCCCCTCAGACTGATTTCTCATTTTGAATGAGCACTAGTTACATTTTTGTTCTGGTACCTTAAAGGCAGAGTCTATTTCACATCTTCTACACAGTGTCCTCTATATAGAGATTCAACAGAAAAAAAAAATCTATTAGTGAGTAGACCCAAAATATGGATCCTGCTCTTTCAGGCACTAAGAAACCTGTGTATTCACGTCTAGATGCTCACTGCAGGGGCCCCTCCTCCTGAAGCATTGTGTAATAATATTCTAGCAAGTTATTCCACATCAAAATGTCAGACAGTGAAAAAAACACACAGATTATGCAAAACCAAATGGATCCCTAGACTGTAGCAGCACAGGCAGCAGGCAGCAAGCTTGAACTAACTCTGCCCCTGACCCACAGAAGGTCATAGTGCCTGCACTATTGTTTTAGCCATTTATATATCTTGAATTTCATTCATTTACCTATGGTAAACAGCATTCCTTGTGCAGGCTGGTGAATCCACTGTGTTAGATTACTATTTTTAAGAACATATGAGATCATAACTGGAGTAAGAACTGCTGAGTAAAGTGTTTCAGATCCTAATATCAGACTAGTATATATACTATAGTACATATGAATTTGCATATTCAAGTGAATGTGTTTAACCATTTATATCCCATAGTGCAGGTGATATATTTTGCAGCAAATTACCATTTAAGCAATACATTAATCTTTATTCATATTCTGTTTTTGATCACTTTGAAAATCATATCCTAGGTTTCTATTTGCTGTCCATCCAAGACCTCCCTGTGTTGGTTCTTGGAAAACAAATTATGAACTACTCAAAACAAATTTGGCAATGAACTAATAATATGGTAGAAATAAGTAAATACTAAAGATGCAGTAATTTGACTTTCAAAGAACTACAACCTCTTCAGCCCTACCACAAAGACTCACAGCAGCAATATTCGTTCAACTAAAATTTTTGTGGTATTAAATATAGTCAATTACCTAATCTCTTAACTATATAATTGTATCCTTGTATTTTCAGGTAATTTTAAACTTTCTGTGTCTTTGTAGCACTCATCACTTTGAGTAGCTTTTGGAAAGAGAGAACAAATGAATTTAATAACTGATTTTGCACAGTGGTAGAAATTATACAGCTGATTCTTGCTGTGGAATGTCGTTCTGTATACTGTGAATGTGTGTTGCTCTGATTGGTTGATAAATAAAATGCTGAATGGCCAGTAGCCAGGCAGGAAGTATAGGCGGGATAAGCAGACAAAAATTCTGGGAAGAGGAAGGCTGAGTCAGGAGTCGCCAACCAAACACAGAGGAAGCAAGATGTGAAGGCAGAACTGAGAAAAGGTAGCAAGCCATGTAGTTAAACATAGGTAAGAATTATGGGTTGATTTAAGTGTAAGATCTAGCCAATAATAAGCCTGAGCTAATGGCCATACAGTTTTTAATTAATATAAGCCTCTATGTGTTTATTTGGGTCTGAGCAGCTGTGGACCAGGTGGGACACAGGAAAAGTTCCGACTACAGATTCTCTAATCAAATCTTTGATCTACCTCAGCTGTGGTCACTGATACAATTCACTTATCCCTTCCAATGAACACACTGGGAACATCTCTTCTTTCAGCTTGCACCTCCCGTAGACCTTTTCAATGAGTGCTTCTTAGATACATCATTCCCCTCCTTTAGCTCCCAACACCAAACAGCTGTCTTCTATATTCATTCCCTCTCTTCATCAGTAAAAATTAGAGCCTCAAAGAAGGTACACAAGTTTTACTTTGGCTTTTAAATCTGATTATAACTACCATGAAGACTTAGAAATGGTGATATTAAATGACATCATCTAAAAGCAAGTTGTTCAAGGGTTCATAACTATGTCCCCTCACAATAGAATAGTAGCTCACAGAGTTTTATATTTAATCAAAAAAACGAAACAGTTAGTTAGGTAAAGTAGCAATTAACAAGGAAATTCCATGTAGTTTTATCTGATAGTCAAAAGAGGTTTATTTTGGTGTGACTTACAACCAGCAAGTGGATTGGTTACAGAATCCAGGAAAGGCAGGTGCAATTCAATGCAGTTCTCTGGAGAACTCTGACTTGGTCTGCAATCCAGCATCCAGGATCATGGGGTAGCCAAGAGAGCAATCACCTTTGCATTTCCCCTCTTAAGGGGTCCCTGTCCTGGCCACACCCCAAGCGGGGGGCAGGTACCTAGCAATTACCTGCTGCCTTCTAGGGGTGGTGCTTCAGGGATGAAGGAAGCACAAACAACTACCCCTACAGTTAGGTTTTATTATCTTGGAAGAAGTCAAGGCTTTCAAAGACTAAAGAATTTTTCCAAGACACAGAGGCAGTGATGGAACACAATTCCAACTCAGGTCTGACTTGTTTCAGTGTTAATATTCTACCAACACTCAAGGAGAGTTTGATCTTCAGACAAGCACAACTGTTTCTTAAATGAGAAAAATCCAAAAGTGTCAACTATAGTTTAAAGAAAAACTTACAACATAAATACACTAGAGACAAAGAATCAAGATACCAGATATGATGGTATTGATCAAAATTGTCTCTAAGAGATATGTGGCTGTGAGTAAACTACTTAATTGTTGAGCTTCAACAATTTTATGTATTCACCCAGAAAACTGAACCAGTTAATAATTTTGATAACTCTGAAATCTATAGGCTTTTAAGCCAGTTCAGATATAGAGGGTGAAAACATTCCCTTAATGATTGTCAATAACTAAAGAGCAAAATTACAAGTCAGTCTAATAACTTCCATGCATATTTATGTCATATCAGGCTCTGATTTAATTTTCTAGCACATATTCATGCTATGTATAGCTTCATTTCTAACACTGTCTTGCACATAACTAGAAGGATAATTTCTTCCTTCTTGCTGGGGATAAACAAAACAAAGTCAAAGCTTAAAACATGAAGATATACCTTTTATAACATTGACTTCTGAGAATTATATAACGTGTTCTTCGGAAATTCTATGACTTGGTGTGTTATCAAAAATGTGATAGCCTTGAGGATGTTACTGACATTTGACAGCTAAAGAGGAATTTATATATGTATTCATGCTATAAGAAAAATAATCAACCACATATCATTTTTGTGGGGAAAAAGTTCACATACTGAAGAGACATTTTATTCAGATCTCGTGAAAAGCAACAGGTGCATTATTTTTAAGTTTTCAATTACGACAAAATCAAACAGTATCACATAATAAAAAAAAATTTCAAAAAATGCAACCAAATGTTGGGACAGAGATGTACCTCAGTAGTGAATGCTTGCTTAGTATACAGAAACAAGACCATGAGCATAATCCCTAGCACAACATACAAAAAGTGGGAGATTTTATCAATATGTCTAAAAATTATGTCTGGCACATAAGTGGGTTAATATTCAAACATTTGACACTCCCTGACATTTCTGGCTAAAGATTTTTTCCCAGTGATCCACGATGTACCAATATTTTTAAAATCTTGCTGAATTTCTTACCAAATTTAAGAAAACGATGTACAATTTTTTATTTATTTCAGAAATCATTACAGATCCTACACTCAGTAAAATTTAAATTATGAAATGCTATGAGCAAATTTTAAGTCAGTCAGTTAAATAAACTAAATGAAATTGGCAAATTTGTGCAGTGGAAATAATAAATCTAACTCCCAGAAAGTGGACATTTTTAAAAGTTAATTTTTAAAACAACCAATCATCCAAACATGATGTCACACCACACTCATTTTAACACTCAAGGCTGGCAAAGAAGGATAATGTGTTTTAGGCCAGCCTTGGCTACACAGAGAAAATTTGTCTCAAAATAAATACTTAAATAATTAAAACAACCAAACAAAAGTTTTCCTCTCAAAAGAATCTCCCAAGTGTAATACATTTACTGTTGATTTCAAAATGAAACTTAAGGGACTAACACCAATTATATACAGTGCCACCCAATTTATTTTATAAAATCCAAAAGTATAACTACTACATGAAACCAGCATATGAACATTATAAACATGAAAATATGTAAGAAAATAATGGATCAAGTCTAAAAATATATCTAAAAATACTTCACATTCCATCAGGAGCTTTCACAACTCCTTCAATGCAATGATGCTTATTAACAGGAAGAGCACAAAATAAAACCGATCTATGCCATAGAGAGGAGCACATGACAAATCCCACTGGCCATCCCTGATAAATGTCAGCGAATTGGGATTCAGGTAGAATGTCCTCGTAGGCATCTACAAAATGAATTCTACAGATACATCAGACACAGTCAGGTTTTAACTGAACACCAGGGACAGGTCTATCTATTCTCACCATTTAACTAGTATGACGTCGAAGTTCCTCACTAGCATCAGAATGCAATAAAGGAAGAAAATCATAAAAAATTAACAGGCTGGGGAGATGGCTCAGTGGGTAAAGTGCTTGTTACACAATCATAAGGTCCTGAGTTCAGATCCCCAGACCCATGTTAAAGCTGGGCACAGCAGCATGCATCTGTAACCAACCACTAGGGGACAGGAACAGGCAACCTCAGAGGCTGACTGACCTGCCAGCCTAGCCTAAACAGTGACCTCTAGGTTTAATGAGTGACATTGTCTCAGTAAATACCAAGTGGGGAGCAATAGAGGAAGACACCCAAAGCCAACCTCTAGCCTCCGTAGGCACACACATGGGCAAGCTCACCACCTACACAAACACACATGCAAAAAAAAACACACAATTTTTTAAATTTCATTTTTCTTTTGTAGGCAGATGAGAGGAAGTTTATTTGTTTTTAATTTATCAGAATAGTTTATTGTAATAAACTTATAAGTAAAAAAAATTACACAGTTACGTAGCTAGAGTTTTTCTGGTCCTGCCTGGCCCGCGGTCAGGACAAATCTCTCTCACCTGCCAGTCCTGCAGCTGCTCAGACTCAACCAAGTAAACACACAGAGACTTATATTGCTTACAAACTGTATGGCCGCAGCAGGCTTCTTGTTATCTAGTTCTTATATCTTAAATTAACTCATTTCTATTAGTCTATAAGTTGCCACGTGGCTCGTGGCTTACCGGTATCTTACATCTCACTTTTCATGGCGGTGGCTGGCAGCGTCTCTCTGACTCAGCCTTCCACTTCCCAGAATTCTCCTCTCTCCTTATCCCACCTATACTTCCTGCCTGGCTACTGGCCAATCAGCGTTTTATTTATTAACCAATCAGAGCAACACATTTAACATACAGAACATCCCACAGCACAGTTAGATTAATGTAACTACTCAAGCAAGCACTTGCCCAGTCCCAAAACTTCTTTCATCTCAATGAGCTTCTATGAATGAGTGGCCATTCTGTCTGACACCATGGAGCTTTGCTTGCAATTTTACTTTCACTATACATTAAAATTTTATTCACTTATCCGCCATGGAAGAAGACAAATCTATAAAAGTTTTAAAGCTAGAAAAACAATTAGCTTTATGTCTTCTTTCATGGCTGTATGCCCCTTTGCCTACATTTCATCCTTCTTCATCATCTAATATTATTCTTTCTTGATCTCCTTTTTTAAATGTTCTACTATACCTGTACTTACAGGTTTCTGCATATATGTATATACTATATGCTAGGATTGGCATATGAGAAATAGCATGCAGTGTTTATATTTTCTGAACATTGGTCATCTTGCTTAATACTATAATTTCCAAGCCCATCCATTTTTCTGGAAATTTCATGATTTAATTTTTCTTGCAACTGAATATTTCATTTTGTATAGGTATCACATTTTCATTATTTCTTCTATTATTGGACATATATGGTGGCTCCATTTGCTTGCTATCATAAATAAAGAAATAGTACATGTGGCCACTCAAATGTCTCCATGGTAAGATATGTAAGTTCTCTGATATATGCTCCTGAGTAGAAGAGCTAGATCAGATTATGGTTCTATTTTCAACTTTTTTTTTCTTTTATAGAGAACAGATTTTTTTTATACAATATATTCTGATTACAATTTCTCCTCTCAGGTCCTTCCCACCTCCCTTCTCATCTGCAACCCACAACCTTTCTGTCTCTCCTTAGAAAACAAACAAGTGTTGTGGAATAGAACACTTGTTTAACTATGTAAAGATGTGTTACATTTTTTATGCTACATTTGTTTAACTATGTAAAGAGGTGTTACATTTGTTTTACCTTGCCTGCTTAAGGCGCCTGATTGGTCTAATGAAAAGCTGAATGGACAGTAGCTAGGCAGTAGAGGGATAGGCAGGGCTGGCTGGCAGAGAGAATAAGTAAAAGGAGGAATCTACGCTCTGGAGAGAAAGAGGGAGAAAAGAGGGAGATACCAGGGGCCAGTCAGTCAGGCAGCCACCAGCCAGCCAGACACAGAGGAAGCAGGAAAGTAGGAAATACAGAATGAAAGAAAGGTAAAAAGCCCTGAGGCAAAATGTAGATGAAGAGAAATAGGTTAAAATAAGTGATAAGAGCTAGTAGGATGCAACTAAACTAAGGTTGAGCATTCATAACTAATGGTAAGTCTCCGTGTCATGATTTGGGGGCTGGGGGTCCACGACAGTCTGCTACAAACAGACATCTGAAAAACAATAATAAAATAAAATAAGGTAAATAAAAAACAAATAAATTGGAATATGGCAAAACAACCAAACTAGAAAAAGAGCCAAAGTAAAATATACACAAAGATTAAAAAAAAAAAAAAGTCCTGACTTAACATCATGAAACAAACAAACAAACAAAAACTTCAAAAGACACCATTGAGCACTGAGCTCTTTTTGTGTTGACCATTCACTGCTGAGCAGGGGGGCTACCCTCGAGTGTGGTTTGTTTTCCCCAGTAAGACTCCTTTAGCTAAAACTATTTTTTTATTTGCAAGTGGCTATCAATTGGAAATAGCTTCTGGGTTAGGGATGGGAGCATACGTCCACTTCTCCTCTCAGCTCTAGGACTCTGTTACAGATCTGTGCAGGCCCTGGCATGCTGCCAAAGCCTCTGTGAGTTCATATGTGTTCCGGTCCTGTTGCATCGAAAAGGTCTCCGTTACTTGGTGTCCTCCATCCCTTCTGGCTCTCAACATTCCTTCTGTTTCCTCTTCCACAGAAATCCCTTCACCCAGAGGAGAGGGATTTGATGGAGACTTCCTGTTTAGGGCTGAGTATTCCAAGATCTCTCACTCTTTGCATATTGTCTGTCTGTGAAGGAGCAAACTTCTCTGATGATGGCTAATCAAGGAGCAGATCTATGAGTACAGCAGAAAGTCATTGCGAGTCATTTTATTGCTCTGTTTATTTAGCAGAACAGTAGTATTTGGTTTTCCCCTAGGTCGCTGGGCTAGCCAGTCTCAGGTTCTTGGCCACCCAAGCAGCTTTGGGTACGGGTTCCATCTCATGGAATGGGCCTTTATTCAAGTCAGATATGGATTGGTTAACCCCATAAGCTTTGTGACTCTATTGCACCACTGTATCTTGCAGGCGAGTCAGTTTTGTAGACCAAGAGGATTTTTGTAACTGGGTTTATCCTTTCTCCTTTGGTAGCATGCAGAGTGCCTTCCAGTAACGTGAATACTAGTCTATAGTGGTGAAGACTCTAGGTAGACACTAGCTCGACTTCTCCATGTGTAAGGGAGGGACAGCTAAAACTAAGGACTTATATACAGGGTGTAGCTGGAGATTTCTCCAGTCCTGCCCAGCACCACAGACCCTGAAACCACTTATAAAATAATCACTCAGAAACTTATATTAATTAAACTGCTGGGCCATTAGTTCAGGTCTACCACTGACTAGCTCTTACACTTAACTCAGTCCATTTCTGTTAACCTATATGTCACCACATGTTCTGTGACTTTACCTATTGCCTTCACATGTTGCTCCCTGGACGGCAGGCTGGCGTCTCCTCTAGCTTCCACCTCCCAGCCTCTCCTCTCTGTTTGTCCCGCCTATCCTATACTTCCTGCCTGGCTACTGGTCAATCAGTGTTTTATTTATCAATCAATCATAGCAACATATATTCACAACGTACAGGACATCCACAGCAACAGGGTCATATGGAAACCTAATACAGTAGAAGCTTCCTTAATATATACATGTATAAAGTCAATCTAAATGAAATCATCAAATAATGGAGGAGACAGAGCCCCAACTGGATATCTCTTGTCACCAAGTGAAGCTGCCAGTACCGATAATGGGTTACATCTAATCAAGTTCTTGGTCAAAGGGGCCCCATAGGAACCCCCAAACAACCCAGGTTATTGCCAAGGGTATTGACGGCTTTCCACAAACTGACAGTGAAGCCCTATTGTTAAATTTCATTTTGAAATCACAAACATGGGAAGAAAAAAAATAACATCAGGCAGATGGCATAGTTATTCAAACAGAAAATTCTGTATAAACACATCCATGAGTACCTTACCAAAATTTCAAAGTTACAGGATACAAGGTAAATAATTTTAATCGGTTGTGATTCTTGCACTTGCCACAAGCCATAACAAACGAAATTTTAAAAATAATTCCATTTAAAATAGCACCCAAAACTCTTAGCAATATATTTAAATAAATACAGCAAAGACCCACATATAAGAACCAACTAACATACCGAACTACACAGGGAAAAGCCGAGGTCTCAAGCCTACACCAAGAACTATAGTCAAAAACTCGACCCTCCAATTACTCTAACAGCACCATTGTCTGAACATTTGTCCTGTAGTTAGCCATGAATAATTACACATTCTAACCATAAAAGACCCCATCCCAATCACCAGTCCTTGCTCCTGAGATCACCCTGATTAGCCCATAGTTAACCCTAAGCCTGTTATTAGGGAGATAGATCTGCAGCTGGCAGTTCTGCCTCTATGCTTGGCTGCTCATTAATAAATCCTTTCTCTTTGACTAATCTCTTGCTTTGGTGGTTACATACTACACACTGGGCAAAACAGGCCTGTGAAGGAACGATGGGCTTTTCATAGATTTCTTTAGAATGATAAACATGCAAAGATCAAGAACAGACACTAAGATGGATTTTATAATCAAAAGCCCGAAAGGCAGAATACTGTATCATCCCATATAAACCAGTCTTCTTTCATGAATTAAATTAGGACACCACACACACACACACACACACATCTAATGAATCATTTAATTATCTAATATGTCAGATTAGTAATGCCGAAATCGAGCTTTCACAATACAGCCTGGAGATACAGCTCATTAGATAGAATGCCTGCCTAGAATGCATAGAGCCCAGGGTTCCATCCTCATGGGGAATAAATTGCATGCAGTAAACACTTGTACCCTAGCACTTGAGAAGTGGAGGTTGGAGGGTCAGAAGTTCAAGGTCATTCTTGGATAAAAAGCAAGTTCTGAAACAGCATGCTCTATACCAGACCTTGTCTGAAAACAAGTAAAATAAAAAAAGCTAAAGTAATTATTTTTCATTACTCTATGATGAAAACAAGTTCTAGGGTTATATAGCTAATTACTAGGAAATCTAGAATTTAGAACTAGTTATCAAAGTTACCATCTTTTCCTAGATCTAGATTTGTTTCGTACACATATATTGTTTGTGCAAACCCACATTTTATTGTGTAACTTTCGTTATTTGTCTAATTAGGTGTGGAGCAAACTTGTTGACCATTTTAAAACTTGCATTTGAGTATATAATCCAGATACATAGAGGCTCCTTCAGCCTGAAGGAAAATGTGCTCACATGAGCCATAAAACAGCTGTTTCTTATTCCTGCTCATTATTTCGAGCCCTCTAGCACTGTCTGAAGCACTTTTGTGCATCTCAGGGGCACGTCTTATATGTACCCACAGATGTGACATTCGCCCCTTTTGATGTTAGGGATCTCCTGGACCATGTGTACAGTAATAGAGGATGCTGCTGCTGGGGATGGTCCGAGGCTTTTCACCAGGACCGCAGTTCTTCCTGCTGGCTGATGTCTACAGCCCAGAAAGCTGTGCCTGGTGCACTGTCCTCCAACATCACTAGAGTCATTACAGTTCTCATATTTGTGCAGCCAGGAAAACTATCATCTTCCAGTATCTGGAATAAGCCTCGGACTGAGCTCAGGCGACTGAGTCACTTACCCTAGAACGGAGTACACTTTGCCTAGATATTCTCCTTCCATGGGCATTAATCAGTGCCCAGTTCCTCAACCTCCCTGACACTAGAATTACCTGGGGCACATGGGCAAACACCAATGTTTGGCATGTGCCCAGGGACTCTAATTCAGTATTCAGAAGTATTAAGTGAATCTGTCTGGATTTGCGGAACTGAGTTATAAGACTAACAAAGTGTGTGTGTGTGTGTGTGTGTGTGTGTGTGTGTGTGGTATCCTTTTACTTCTCCAAAGAGGATATAGGACATATAGACCTGAAATTTTATGTGCTTGAACCCTGGCTTCAAGTAGTGATTTTACATATTATAAAATCCATATACCATGAGCACAGTATGATAGCTTTTTGAACCATTAAGTGCTTAAAAAAAGTAAGTCATTAGCATATACCCCCCCACACACACACACACATACAGTTGCCTTTAGGAACATGATATAGGCATATTTGCACTCGTGAGCTTTTTGTGGGTCAACAGTGTTGGTCCAAAGAGAATAAGAAGGAGTAGAGCTCCTTTAGGTAAAGCAGGTGTCACACAGAAACTCATTTTTTCATAGGAAAAAAATTCCTTTTGTGTGGTGATATTGTGTTCCCCAAAATATTGTGCACCCTAATAAATGTATCTGGGGTCAGAGAACAGAACAGCTACTAGATATAGAGGCCAGGAAATGGTGGCACACACGCCTTTAATCCTAGCATTCCAGAGGCAGAGATCCATCTGGATCTCTGTGAGTTAAAAGCCACACTGGAAACAGCCAGACGTGGTAACAAGAGCCCTTAATCCCAGGAAGTGATGGCAGGAAGCAGAAAGGTATTTAAGGTGTGAGGACAAGGAACTAGGCCTGGTTAAGCTTTTAGGCTTTTGAGCAGCAGTTCAGCTGAGATCCATTTGGATGAGGACTCAGAGGCTTCTAGTCTGAGGAAACAGGATCAGCTGAGGAACTGGCCAGGTGAGGTTAGCTGGGGCTTGTTCTGCTTCTCTGATCTTGGTTTGTTTTTATTAATAAGACCTTTTAAGTTTCGTGCTACACTTTTGCACATCAGATCTAGTCCTGTAGGCGAGACTACTAGGGCAGCTTGTTAAACGCCGTGTTCCCATCTTCACTGGAATCCAGTCACATCGAGCTCAGCTTCACTCTACACAAATTGGTGTCACATTTGGCGTCTTTTATTGTTCTTTGTAAGAACAAAACCAACACAATGACCAATTAGTGGAAAGAGTAACTTGAACCACTTTTCCCACTCCATTTTAACCGCTGAAATATTGAACTGAGGAGAACAGTCAGTGTGCCGGAATTCTCTTCAATTATCCTCCCAGCTGCCGGTGGTTATCGCTAACTATAAAGCTTATACAGGAACTCAGTTAAAAGGGCATTTGAGTTCAACTGAACCATTCCGTGTTCATTTCTTTCTAAAACATAACCCCTTGCAATTGAATATTGTCCAGTAAAAATAAAGAATTAGAGGAATGACCTGGTCTTCCAGAAGCTAAAAGACCACCTCAACATCCGATGCCTGGATAACTTGGAACATCATTAATAAGCCAGCAGAACAAGAAAATGTGCTGAGATCTGTCACATCTTATAGATTGTTTCATAAATCAGAGCTTAATTGAAACAAAAGTAAAATTCCCTTTCCTAAGGTTTGAATGTTAACTAGCTTTGAAGCAGAGATATTCTAAAGCACCAACAAGAATCCAAAAGTGGGGGCCTGCCTGGCACCATTTGGACCAGGTGGGTGAAGAACACCCACACGCCTGTCTGGGGCCACTTGCCCTGGGTGGTTAGAAGAAATCATGAGCGCCATTATGGTGAGCAACTATGTGGTGGGGTATGGGAGAGAAAGGAGGCAGATATGAAGAGGCAAAGGCGGTAAGGAATGGGTTGATATATGTGGTCTGCTTGCCTCCCGGGACCACGGTGATGTCTGAGCCTGGGCTGCTGCCAAGGGCCATATAGATTTCCATGGTCCTACTATAGTCAGGGACTGGGTAGATGCCTATGGCTCCTGTTACCACCAAAGGCTGTGCAAATGCCTGGGATCTGGGCTAACACCTGAGCCCATACTGGTGCCAGAGGGTCATGCTGCCACCACGGCCATACAGATCCGGGTGGCCTGCACTGCCACCCATAGCCATGGTGACTTCTGAGCCTGAGCTGTGGTCTGGGGCCAAGTCTGGGTCCATGATCCTACTGCAACCAGGGTCTGTGTTGCTGTCTATGGCTCCCGTTACCATTGAAGGCAGAGTGACTGTCTGAGATCTGAGCCACCACCTGGGTCCATGTTGGAGTCAGGGACCATGCTGCTGATGGCCATGTCTGGATCCATGGTCCTGCTGCAGCTGGGACTGTGTTGATGTCCGCTGCCCATGTTACCACAGGGGCCCATTCGAACCATGTGTTGAATAGTGTGTTGAAGTGTAAGGGCTGTGCTGAGCTGGCTCCACCTCCCACTGCCCTGGGAAAGCCGTGCCCTGGCTCACCAGAGAACTGACCCTGCCCCTTGCTGGCCCTGAAATAGCTGACCATGATGATCCCAGCATGGGAGGACTGGCCCTACCCTCATAGGAAGCTCCCTCCTTCCTCCCCTCCCTGCCCCCACCGCACTTGGGAAAACTGGACCCACCCCTCACAGGCACAGGAGAGCTGGCTTTGCCCCTCATCTGAGGGAGTGGTCTGGACTGACCAACCCAGCTACCACCCAGGCACACATCTAGGGCTTTGAGCTGGGATTCTCCAATATCTACCCTATCTATGACCCGCTGGAGTGCATGAAGGGACTGGTCCTGTGGAACCATAGCCACAGGATCTCCAAGACTGGGGCAACAGCCGGATATCCGAGAAGAGTTTCAGTTAGGGTCCAGTGTTGATGGTGCACCGGAAACCAGAGGCCTTGAACAGACCAACAACACATACACAATGAACATCTGCAAGTAAAGCTGTTTGGACAAAGGGTATACTGCAGCTCCCAATGCCACCAAGATGAATGAAGAGGTGATGGAGAGACAGAAAAGATGGAGGAAAAAAGTGGGATACTTTTTGGTTGTTTGCTCTTTGTTTGTTTGTTTGTTTTGTTTTTGCTGTGTTGGTGGGTTTTTTTTTTTTTGGTTTGGTTTGGTTTGGGTTGGGTTGTTTGTTTTTTTAATTAATATTCTTATTTATGTTTTTATTTTTTTTAACTTTTACTGTTTCTTTTTGAATTTTCTTTTGGGGGAAACACTACAAGTGTGAAGGGCAGATACAGAGGACCTGGGAAATGAGTGGGATTGGTATGCATGATGTGAAATTCCCAAAGAATCAATAAAAAATTATGTTTTTCTTAAAGCTTAAAAAAACAATCTGAAAGCAATCTGAATCATCTATTGTATATCTGGTTCACTCTAGTACAATTGGTTAGAAAGTAAAGCCATTTTCCATTAACTTATGGCAGAACATCAAAAATACCTTTCTGTTTATTCTAATCTACCAAGTGTTCTTATCCAGACACCCATCCATCATAAGCAGATGAGTGAGTGGATGCCAATGGTTGTGTGGCTGTGCTCTTAGTGCAGTTGTGTGGTTACACTCAAGAAGGAAGATCAGAACCCACACAGTCTCAAGAGAAAACTCCCCTGGTCTCATTCAGAAGAAATCTACAGGATCAGACTGGTCTACCTATTGTCCAGCATAGAAAAGAGTTTGTATAGGAATGATTTTCTACTGGCTGGCCATTTTTATGACAGGCTTATGTTGCATTATACAAGATGTCTCCAACCTGGTAAGCACAAGGAACGGTTTAATGAATAGCAAAAAATATCAGAGCAAAACTATCAGAACTAAGAGTTATCACTTGATAAAAGAAATATTGCCGTGGCTCCCTCACTCTATCATCAAGGCCCTTAATTGTAGAGAATATGGACAAGGAAAATTAAGTGTACCTAAAGTGTACCTAAAAGTACCTAAATTGTTTTTAAATTAAAAAAAACAATAATTTAAAATGACTCTCAAATTTTATCAATTGGTGGTAAAGTCTAAAGACTTCCAAAATTTGAAAATAACTAAACATTACACTTCTAATTAGTTGCTACATTATTTTTCAAATCTGTTGCTAGCCTTTAGTGCTTCAGAGTTTTATATTAAAAAAAGAAAACCATGGGTTATAGTTTTTCTTTCATAAGTAAGATATACAGATACAATTGTACAATGATATACTTATGGGGATATGAGGATGGGGCATAAGTATATAATTAAGTATATCACTTAAAAATCATCCTCATTTTGGATTTTGTGCTTTTATTTTAAAGTTTTCATGTATATTTGCTGCAGATATTTTGGAAAGTCTGTTACATGGTAAAAACAAAAATCGTATGGGATATCACCATCCAGCTCAAGGTATAGAAACAGTCACTATGAATATTTTGATATATGCCCCACTTTATGTTTTTTAATTGTAGCTATTTTGACTGAATAAAATATTTTCACTCTGTGTTAATTTTAATATACTATTTAGTTTAATAAGTATTAGCCTGATCGTATTACAGAAATAACCTCAAATTCTTGTGACATGTGACAGCAAATCTTCATTTATCCATCATGCCAGACGTACCATTTAGGCCAGTTGTGAGGAAAGGGAGTCTCTTCTCCAAATATCTCCAGAGACAGAAGCTGAAGGAAACTTTATCCATCTTAACCCTGCCATCTGGGGTAGAAATCCAGAGCAGCTGTGTCTTAGTGTATTCTATTGCTATGAAGAAATACCAGGACCACAGCAACTCTTATAAAGAATACATTTAATTGAGGTGGCTCTCTTATAGTTTCAGAGGTTCAGTCCATTATCATCATGACGGGGAGCATGGTGGCATGCAGGCAGATGTGGTGCTGGAGCTAAGAGTGCTACATCTTGCAGGCAACAGGAAGTCGACTAGCTGTCATACTGAGGGACACTTGAACAAAAGAGACCTCAAAGCCTGCCCCCACAGTGACAAACTTCCTCCAACAAGGCCATACCTCTTAATAGTGCCTTTAGGGGCCATTATTTTTTCAAACCACCACAAGTTGTCATTACAGGGTGGGAAAAAATGGATTTGATGGCACAGGCTTAAGATAAAACCCATTTGGCTTTATTCAGAACTTCAGGAAAGCCAGACTGACCAGACTACGCATGCTCAGGAGATGGAGTGTAATATGAATAGGCTGGTCACTGGCTCAGTCTGCAACTGGTTCTATTCTTTCTGCGTCTGTGTGTGCTGCCTGGAATATTTACCAGGGTCCCAGAGGAGGGCTGGGGCTTGATGAACAGCAGTGCATTTTACCATAGGCATTTTCTCACAAAAGTGAACCCTTTTTAAATACACAATGTTCAGTCCTAGAGAACATTTCATTGGGTTTGCTTGATTTAAATTTAAATGAACAGTGTAACATCTACCATTCCCACTTGCAAGCAAAATCAAAGAAACAGAAGACAAAAAAAAAATCCTTTATCTCTTTAAAAGAGAAGTAAGTGTCTGTTTAAAAAAAAAAAAGTCACTTTTTTCATGATAATACAAGGACTGGGGCAGGGTGGAAAGGCTATTTTTTCCAATGTGTAACATATTACTAGAAATGTATTGACTTGAAATTATACGTTTTCTCGACTCTTCCTTGTGTCAAAAGCCAGAGATTAGTGCTTCAGCATCTTACTAAATGGAATCAGGGTACTGATAGAGGATGCGTTTTCAGCTCAACTCCATAGAGATCTGCTCTCAGGCTCCCTGGATTATGGGTGGAACCGATCCCTTCACAGCTGGAGGGCTGAGGTTCCCCCACTTATTGCCAGCAGCTGTCCAGAGACTCTGTCAGCCCCTAGCAGCCTCTAGTGGTTCCTTGCCAGGTAGAAGCCCCTCAGAACATGGCAGTTTGCTTCTTCAAAACCAGCAAAAGGTATCTCTGCTCCAGTAAGAGGAAGTATTGCATAATGTGGCCTCATCTAAGCAGTAATATCCAATCACTTCTCCAAATTTCGTTGCCTATAAGCAAGGCTAGACCCTGCTCACGGGTAAGCAGAGGGAGCTGTACAGGGCTATGACCCACTGGGCATCTCCTCATATGAATTTGTCACTAGAACCAATACTTATATTCACCCAGCAACTGGAAACGTGCGCACTGTGCTCCGGAAGAAAGCCAACAGAAGAACCCCAGCCGGGAGGGGCACGGACATGGCAACCCTCCCATTTCAGAGCAGACAACTTCAGACGTATTTCCTCGGATGCACAACCTATGGAAACGTCCCTGTGCACATCCTCTCTCTGCTCTAAATAGCAGCCATCAACGCAGAAGCTTAACTGTACATTAGTCGGACCAGATGGCAGGTGTTGTCCACTAGCTGTTGCTGTGGCAATAACCAAACACCCAGCTGCGGAGTGAGAAACCATTTAATTATGCACATGCTTGACATGGCCCACTGTTAATTCCAAGAAATTCCGACACCCAACCCTACACTCACCCTCAACAAGATTTTTTTTTTTTAAAGAACTGAGGAGTCCAGAGTATGTATAGGAGACCAAAAGCCGCAATAATAAGAAAACAAAAATTCTTTATCTTGCCTGTTTGTATACACAACATTGACATTCTACCCAAATGTGTCATTGATCCCTGAAATGGGATTTAAACTCTCTTTGCCTGTAATGCCGCCAAAGAGACCACTTTATATTGAGGAATCGTTTGGTTTCATCAGACATTTTCTGTTCTCTTTTATATCATTGTAGCTTCATTATCCACACAGTCAATAAACATCTCTGTGACCCTATGAATGCAATATAGTAAAGTCCTTCTGAGGATTCTAGAAGGTAATTTTAATTTTACTAAATTTAAATGCAATTTTGGCTAATCAGGGTGTACATTCTTGTCTTTAAGGCACTTAAAATAATTTAAAAGATGAAGAAAAACTTGGAGAAATCATATTAAAATAAACTAACAATTAAATCTTATTGTTAAATTATTAGACTGTGATGGCTTATAAATAATAATACGCTTACAGCCGTAGCCATGACACATAACTTTTCCAAGTCCCCTTCATGGGGATCAAGCAGTGGGGTTGCTGCTTATCCTTCCCTCGAAGAACTGGAACCCCACAAGGACACACTTACTCATCATAAATTACTGGGTCATCTGTAGCCCACCCTGAAACACTTTGGCATGTAAAGAAGCTCTCTTTAAAACTATAAGTAATAAAATGTAATTCTAATGCTCTTGACATAGATTGATAGACATCCAAACTAGAAGCTATGCCCTTTAAAATGTTTGATATGCATTTGTTTGCCCTTTCAGGACACCATGGAGCACCACTTTGTCTCAGCTCTCACTGGTTACATTCAGCCGCTAGATCCTCTAAAACACCTGTGTTCCTTATTTCTCACCTTCCACTTGATTTCCACCTTTGGAGTCCTGCCTTTCTTCACCCAGAGTTCAGACATTCTAGGCCAGCTTCCTCATTAAGGAAGACCACCAGCAAGACCCATGGGCACAGCATCATGTCTCTTTGGGAGATCATCGGCATGTACGCTCTGCAATGGGTATGATACAGATCATCTTCTAGCGAATTCCTGAGAGGATCCACAGTTGCACACAAGGGTGTAGCTAGTCTGAGGCTTTGCTTGTTTGTTTGTTTGTTTGCACTGTGTATCTGCTGTGACCAAATCTGGAACTCCTCTTGTGCCTTTCCTACCATCTGTTATATAAACTGAAGAAATATGGGTCGGGAAGTAAAAATTAGGCTCAGGATGTACCTCCGTGTCTAGCATGTGAGAGGAACCAGGTTCAATTCTCAGCATCTCCAGTCCCCACCACAAATGTGGAAACAGAAAACTCAAGTCACATAACCACCATCAGCACACACATATCTGAGGAGAGCACAGGTGTGTCCACTGTGTCCTTGCTAAGGTTCAATGGTGATCCAGTTTATCCAAGTTAGTATTAAACTTTGGTAAAGTTTGTGTGCTCCTACTTTACTAATCTTTTTTTAGGAAAGTGCCATATTGCTAAACCAACAATTAGGAGGAAAACAGAAGAAATAGCGGTACAATTAAATTTGATATTTACAATCTGAAGTCATGCTTGGACAAATACTTATTTGAAATAGACACAAAACTCTCTGATCATGAAACTGTTGCAAGTGCCCCCAGGAAATCAGAATGCAGAAAATGTAGTGCTAATTTATTCTTTTTAAACTCTTGATTATAGTATTTACCTAGCAGGTGGGATCCCATTAAGGTGAGAATCATAATGTGCCTGGGACAGCGTATACACGCTTGGAGTTCCCTGACTGTGTATGGCTTACAGCCACTTCTGACTGTCAAGAGACAAACCAACAAAAGACTGAATACCTGGTAAGCACAACTCATATGCACTTCAGTGTTCTTTTCTTGAAGACCAAAGTCCTGTTTGGGCAGTGCTGTTTACATATTCAAAACAGTATGAGATGTCAAGAGTTCTCCCTACCAAATTAATAATACCCCATGTCCAGAATCTCTTTATGAAGTACAGCTCTTGTGAGCTGCCCAGAGAAAGGGCTCCTCAAATTGTGCTCTCAAAGCCACCTCCACCTTGAGAGCTGTTTCATTCCTAGCAGTGATTGACACTTAGTCCAGGACAAGGCTCTGCATCATTCTTGATGTGGATGCAGGTGGTCTCCTGTAGAAAAGGTAACTAACAATTGCAAGAAGAGTGTCCTTTTGCAGTATCTGCCATCTTTCACTGAGCAAAGAGAAACTCTACACTTCTCTGCTAGTTCAGACTTCTCCAAAAAGAATATAAGAAAAGATGAGGAAAGGCTACATGGAGAAACCTTGTCTTGAAAAACCAAAAAATAGAATAAAATAAAACAAAATAAAATAAAATAATAAATATTTTTTAAAAAAGACTAACCTATTCTTATTATGAGGTAAGACAATAGTTGTGTGGACAACCACCCAGTCAAGGATTCTGGATTAAATGGTGTACCACAGAATTCTAGAATACTGATCATGAGTATCAGAAAAGTCTGGTCAGAGCTAAAAAGTATTTGGAAGAAGGACCACTTTTACTACATAAAGTCTCCATAGATATTATCAGCAGCCTCAAAACACTATCACCCATAAACCACAAAATTTCAAACTTCCTTCCACCATTTTGTCTTAGGGTTTCTATTGCTGTGAAGAGAAAGAGACACCATGACCATGGCAACTCTTATAAAGGAAAACATTTAATTTTGGTGGCTTGCTCGGAAGTTTCAGAGTTTAAGTCCATTATCATCATAACAGTGAGCATGGTGGTGTGCAGGCAGAGGTGCTGAAGCTGAGAGTGCTACATCTTTCAGGCAACAGGAAGTCTACTGAGACACTGGGCAGTATTATGAGCATAAGAAACCTCAAAGCCTGCCCCCACAATGACACACTTCCTCCAACAAAGCCATACCCACTCCAACAAAGCCACACTTCATAATAGTGCCACTCCTTATGAGATTATGGGGGCCAATTACATTCACACTACCATATTCCACTCCCTGGCCCCCATTAGCTTATAGCAATACCATAATGCAAAATTTATTTAGTCCAACTTCAAAAGTCCCCATAGTCCATCACAGTCTCAACAATGTTTTGAAGTCCAAAGTTCAAAGTCTCATCTGAGATTCATGCAGTCTCTTAGCTGTAATCACCCCTAAAAATCAAAATCAAAAGGCAGATCACACACTTCCAATATATAATGGCACAGAATACACATAATATTCCAAAACATAGGGAAGGGAGCATAGTGAAGAAATACTGGACCAAAGCAAACCAAAAAACCAGCTGGGCAAACTCCAAACTCTGCATCTTCATGTCTGATGTCAAAAATGCTCTTCAGATCTCCAACTCTGTTCAGCTTTGTCGATAGCAACACATTTCTTTCTCCTGGGCTGGTTCCACTCTCTATTAGTAGCTCTCCTCAGCAGGTATCCCTAGACGCTGGCATGGCTGACATCTTGGGGTCTCCAAGGCAATCCAGGCTTCAACTTCATGCAATGACCTCTCTACTAGGCCTCCTTTTAGGGACACCCCCTGACACATGCCTGGCCTCAGTTGCTTTCTTTAGGTGCAGAGGCAAATTCCATAACTTGTTTCTTCTATCCTTAACTTTAAAGCCAGAATCACGTGGTCAAAGCTGACAAGTTCTGCTGCTTGCTGGGGCTGGAACATGGCCCCCTCATTCAATTACATCTTCACCAGCTTTCTTTCTGTCACTGCCTAAGCTTGGCTGTCCTGAAACTGGATCTTTAGACCAGGCTGGCCTCAAACTCAGAGATCCACCAGCCTCTGCCTTCCCAGTGCTGGGATTAAAGATGTGCCTCACCACACCAGGTTCTAAGCTTTTCTTTAATTCCTTTTCAAAAGCTAGAAACTTAGCTGGGTGGGATCTTTTTTTTAAAAAAAAAAGATTTACTTATTTATTATGCATACAGAAAAGGTGCCAGATCTCATTACAGATGGTTGTGAACCACCATGTGGGTGCTGGGAATTGAACTCAGGATCTCTGGAAGAGCAGTCGGTGCTCTTAACCACTGAGCCATCTCTCCAGCCCATGGGTGGAATCTTACATGAGGTCACCACTCCCTGTATTCCATTTCTTAATCTGTTTATCTCCTTGACCATAGGACTTAGCTCCATTCCACTTCCTGGTGCTCTTTTTCTACTCAAAATTTACATTTTATAATTTACCCTGCTCAGCTTGCTCCTTTTTATTATAAATCTTTATAAGCACGAACATAAGTCCCCATAGTCCATTACAGTCTCAACAGTGTTTTGAAGTCTAAAGTTCAAAGTCTCTTCTGAGATTCATGCAGTCTCTTAGCTGTAATCACCCCTAAAAATCAAAATCAAAAGGCAGATCACATACTTCCAACATACAATGGCACAGAATACAAATAATATTCCAAAACATAGGGAAGGGAGACATAACCACATGACAGAGTCTATCGTAGGCATTTTGGGATTTCTTCTGCCAATGGAATCAATCCAAAACTCTTCACTTTAGCCTTGGGCAGACTCTTCAGACAAGGGCAAAAAGCAGCCACTTTCTTCATCAAAATATCACAAGACCAGTCTCGAGGCCACATCCTAACATTCTTCTCCTCTGAAACCTTTTGAGCAAGCCCCCCCACAGTTCATCAAATCATATTGAGTACCACTGCCTTCCATGCTTTTACTTATATTGTCCATTAAGCAGCACTTAAAGTATTCAATTGCTTTCCTAATCCACAGTTCCAAGGTCCATTTTCCTTCAAACAAATGCCTGGTCAGGCCTACCCCAGCAATACCCCAGTCCCTGGTACCAACATTTCTGTAAGCTTACCTGCTAGCACCAACTACATGGAAGCCACCATCATTAGTGAGTGTTACTGATCAATTGTCTTTAAAAAAAGAAAAGAAAAAAAACCTCCTTATACTCATTTACATATTCTTCATTATTCAGAAATTATACATGTTCTTTCATTACTAAGCTATTAATGTTTCTCTGGCTTTCCACTTTGCATATTCTTATCTCTGGGTTTTTATTTCAGAATTCCTAATATATCAGGGACATCATTTATCCTGATCCCTATCTCCACCCTCTATTCAAGATTACACAAATATTTCTTAAGTACAAATTGCCTTGGAAGATAAACTACTGATTTCTGAGAGTAGCAAATTATTTGGCCATTGATAGAATGATTAATAAAGAGTTCTCCAAGACTTGAAGTTAGAAAAGATTTGGAAGGAGCTGCATGCAGTTAAGAAGCCTACTCCATTCATAAGGGCACTAGCTGCCAAGCTTAAGGATCTGAGTTCAACCACTAGAACCCACCACAGAAGGAGAGAACTGACTCCTGAAAGCTGTCCTTTGATCTCCATGTGTGTGCTGTGATATTTGAATACACACACACACACACACACACACACACACACACACAACTAAATAAAGGGAAGAAATTTCGAAGGGAACAAATTGTTTATGTCTTAACCTCCCATTTACCTGCCCACATCATCTGTCCTCCTGAACTGAGCAGTAGGTCATTCTAACCACAGCAAGTGTGGGTAGAACTCGAGTCTGTTTGTGCTTAACAGGGATCATGTAATACTCTCATCTAGAGATAGTTAATTCCTAAAGATCAGCGAATGAGAGCCCAGGAAGCAGAGAATGGAGGCAAGAGTTTGCTTTGATAAGGTGCATAGACCAAAGTGTCCTCCATTCTGTTCTGGTTCTAGGTAGGACACATAGAAGGAAGCAGAACATGGTTGTTAAAACTCTCTTCCTGGGGATGGGAACCGGAGGGATCAGACTGGGGATGGAAAGGATAGTGATCCTTACCGCCTTCGAGTCTTCAGTTCATCTCCCCTCCACAGTTCAGGCACCACTCTGCTTCTTCTCTCCTTCTTCTCCACCACATACCTGTCCATCACAGTGAGGCCCCCCCACTGGGGCCGCTTGGCACCAAGCAGGCCTGTGGCTGGCCTCTGCCTGCTGGAGCCACTTGGTGCCTGGAAGGTATTCCTGTGTTTCTTAATCTCCATGTGACCCAAAGACCTGGCAGTAATATCACTGTTTTCGTTTTTCTTTCTTACAGACCTTATATCCTTGGTTCATCACCAAATTCTCTTTTTAGTATTTACTCCTAATTTTGAATCCCACCTCTAGCATACTTAGATGGTTAAAAAAGAAAAGAAAAAAATGGTTGCACTCAAATAGCTGTCTAGTCTGTTGTAACTATAACTGAGCAACTGACCATGTCTGGAGGAAAATGAATGAACATGATTATTGTTCTCTAATGAATGATCACAAACCTGTGGACATCGAGCACTTCCTTGGCACACTTACACTGACCTAAGAGGGTTCAGGGTCCTTCCTTCTCACCCAGGTATAAGAGTGGGTTTTTAGGTGTCTCTTGACATTTGTGGTCAAATAGTAAAAGCCCTGAATGAGTACTTGTGTGTCTGTATGACAATCTAAAACTCTTTCCTCTCATGCCTAGCTGGCCTTTATCATTTCACTGGAAAGAATATTACTCATGAGATTAAAAACTGTATCCTTTTCCCAACCCAACCTTAGTGACCTTCTCACTCTGCCTTCTTCTCAATGGCAATGAACAGTAAGGACTGACGCTGGCCAGCGAGATGAGCAAAAGCAAGATGAATGGCCTCGGGAACTGTTAATGCTGACAGGATCTCACCCCGCAATGCTGGAAGGGTGATGAATATATGTACAGCTTGATCCCTTCAACACAGATGCCTCCCCAGTATGAAGTTTAGACTCATTATTAAGTATTCCAATTATGGAAGCTTAATTCAATTATGGAGTTTAGAGGTCAGAACTTTAAGAGATAGCTACAATTAGATAGTCACTTGTAATTCTGAACAGTCTTACTAAATAAGAAACACAGAGCCAAATAAAGAGTTAAAAGTCCAAGAGGTCAGAGCACTAGCCAATAGCCTTTAGCTTACCACTCGCTGCCGTCCTTCCCCTGAGAGACCTTCTCCTGTGTGACCCGTCATTTTATTGCCTTTCTGTTCTGCCTTCTCATTGGTTCTAAACCCAACCACATGACTTCCTCGTCACTGCCTATCTATGCAGACCTCCAGGTCTCTGTGGTTGGTACTGGGATTAAAGGCGTGTGTCTCCATGCTGGCTGTGTCCTTGAACATACAGAGACTTTGCCTGACATGTGATCGGGATTAAGGGTGTGTGCTACCACTGCCAGACTTCTGCTTGCTATTATCTCTGAACCCCAGGCAACTATGTTTATTAACATACAAATAAAATCACATTTCAGCACAAATAAAATACCACCCTAGTCACTAGCATGGAGCCTCCATGGTTGAATGCTGTTAGCATCATGAAAAGGAAAAGGCGGAAGATATACACAGAATGTTCCCTGCCTCTCATCATGCAGCACCCTCAGAATCCCACCAACTCAGACTATTTCAGCAGGAAGACCATCACTAGCTAAGGCACTTGACTTTGGGCCAGGACAGTGTGCCAAAATACACCTCTCTTATTTATAACTTAGTATATGATATTTTGTTCTTACCATGAGAAAACAAATATACAATGAACATACTGGAAGAACCCAAAGGACAGTTTGAACTTATTATCCCACAGAAAATACCAAACACTCAATTAAGAAAGAGAGCAAATACAAGAGGTATAACGGATGAAAGCCATACATTCATTCCTCCTTCAGATTCACAAAAATATGATTACACTAAACCAGTCCTGTGCAAAGATGTTCAGCAGACTGCAAAATTACATCCGTCTGCTTTATAAAAATGAGTTTTGGTGTTTGACATCAACCTAAACCAAGTGATCCAACACGTACAGCCACCTAAAAGGTTTTACTAGATTGGCTCAAAAGAAACTCATGAGCCTAGGCATAGTGCTTTCTACTCTTCTCTCTTACTTTTCCATCGTTCTTTGTTTGTTCTTCGTTATCAGTTTCAATGCACACATACACTACGGAATGTCCCTTAGCCTAAAAAAAAAAATGAAAATTTTCCTTGACAGTCATAGCCCTTTAAAGCTAGATTCCTGCCCACTTCTCTACCCTATTTGAAGCAACAAACACAACAACAGAATCCTCAAATCATTTTTCTCTACTTGCTCTTTGTTCTCTCTTGAACTCATCCATCAGCATCATGTCTACTTACATCTTCTGATGCAGATGTCAGTGCTATGAGTGTCTGTAGCCTCTACCTGACAAACATTGTCATCAGTTCTTCGTTTTCAACTTGCCAAATAGCCAGCTGCTTCCTCCTTGTTTGAAGTTCCTCCAGGATTATACGGATATAATGAAAGATTATAGCTTCTGACGGCCCTTGTCACCAGCACCGTCGGCTTTAGATTGTGTAATTGCGCATAATGCAGAGCAGGTGGCAGACATTCCAACACAAAGGCTCTTGCCCCCGAGAGGGCTGGAGTCGATTAAGATCAACCAGGTAGCTACATCTGACAGATTGCCCGGATACCAACTCATGACCCAATCACACGCATTACTAGCAGCCCGGATCACACGGTTCTAAGAAAAGGCTCCTGCTGCGTGTGCTCTGTTGAAGACAGGCCGGCTAACTAGTGACTCCGCAGAAACGTTCCAGAAGAAGGACTTGGTAACAAGATAGAACCGTCCCTCTGACTTCTCCGTTTTGGTTTTCTCTTCATACCTCGGCCAGTTTTCAGGCCTGGCTGGTCACAGCTTTACAGGTGAAACAGGTCTCTTTTTTTACATCTGCATCGTCTCCTGTACTCCTGCTTTGCAGCACTTTGCACAGTAGGATTATATCATTAATCATATGTAAACATCTGCTGATCATCCGTCTTCTCAAGGACTTGGCTAATTCTGTATCCCTAAAACCTCCAGCTATTTCTCCAGCTCTGAGCACATAAGACTACATAAAAACGTGTCTGTAGATTGGTTTTAAAGGGCTGCTGCTTTTCTATTTTTTTTTTTTTTTTGGTCTGTTCTTTTCCACATTTCACTCTGGAAAAAACAAAATGCCAAATGGAAAGAAGCCCAATAGTCAGTTATGTCTCAGAGTCTGTTTCTGTTGTTAAAATACCTCAGATTGGATAACTTCTATGGAGCAGGGTTTCATTTGGCTCAGAAGTCTAGCCCCTGGGAAACAGAAGAGCATGATACTGGGATCTGCTGAGGAACTTCATGTTGTGTCATCCACAACAGAAGACACGTGAGAAAGACACTGAGCTAGTAAGAGCATGTTCCTTATAGCCAATCTACTCTCATAAGAAACCCACACCCTCCACGGGGACATTAACCCATTCCTAGGGCCTCTGTACTCATGGCCCAGTCAACTGTCATTGGCCCCCACCTCCCAACACTGTGACACTGGGCATTATGTTTCCATACATCAACTTGGGGGGACACATTAAAACCACCACTAGTGAGTGTTTTTTAACAGGATCTAGACTCTGTTAAATTAAAATCTCTGGGAAATTAGGGTTTAAGACTTGGTTGGTTGGTGTTCTGTGACTCTGGGGTTGAGTTCAGGGATTTGTGTATACTGAGCAAGTGCTCCACCTCTGATCTACGTCTCCATCCCCAAGGCTTTGAAGTTTTATCCTGTTTTGTTTTGTTTGCAACTATATCATACTGTGTAGCTCTGTCTGGCCTGAAACTCACTATGTAGACCAGGCTGTCCTTGAACTAACAGAGATCTGTCTGTCTCTTGCCTTGTAATTTTTAAGCCCCTGGCTGAGAATCACCACTCTAGGCTTATAGCTGTCATATTTGTTGTGCCTAAGAATAGGATGAGGTTTAACAAAATCCTATTTCTTGGTCTCATTGTGTGTGGCAGATTATATAAATATTTTTACTCTTTTCTGCCTTTACACTTTCGTCATGTAAATAAGTAGCACCTTCTCACTAAGAATGGGAAATATCTTTCTGATCTCTGATGTCTGCAGAGCCATGCCACCTGCTTTGACCAACAAGATGTCACCAGGTGTGACAGAAGCAGGGACTTGCAAAGCATTTGCAAGTTCTGGCCTGCATGCTAGCACCTCTGCCTTTGCCATGAGAACATGACTGACATACCCTCTGGTCTCTGGAGGAGAACGAGAGATGTGTGACATAAAACCAACTTCATCAAGTCAAATAGCTGAGTATCCAGTGAGTAAACCTAGCCAAGCTCATTGGAGCAGCCAGCAACTCTCCACTGCATCAGATGACTCCTGCCAACCTGCAGGTATGAGACCAAAACACTTATTGAAATTCTATAGCCATTATACCAAAGGTACCTGGTAAAACCTTCAAAGAAACTCACATAGTGATTATGTTGGTCAGAATTCCTTTGTTTACAACTAATAAAAAGCTATTCCCAACCCTTTAAATTTTCTATGTGTTCTGAACCACAAATGAGTAGTGCTGAATTCAACAAGGCTGGAAGAATGACAATACAAGTATTTAAGCAGTAAATACTACTGCAGAAAAGTGGTCTCTGCACCATACTGTATGCTGGCTTTCTTCCCAGGGAGGACGCTGCAGCTCCAGGTGCACATTCTATCAGCAGCACCATGTTGGTGGAAAGAAAATGCCACTTTCAAGACAGTTTCAAGAGAAGTCACCAACAATATGATTTCATTGGTGCTGATTGGGCTATTCTTCAGTTTCAAAATTCCTCTACATCTGACTGATCAGGATGTCCTGTGCCAATCTCATGAGCTGGCATGGCATTATTCGAAATGATCTCCGCAGACCGAGAAGGTATGTGGGGTGGTTCTGAAATGGAGCACCTGGGGCCTATTAGTGAAAGAGGAAAAAAAAACACTAAGCAGCTATGTATGAGCCTGCAAAGGGTCTGAGTTGGGAGCAGTACATCAGCAAGCTATTCTTGGAAGCCTAAGGTCACATCAATAAATAAATAGATAGATAGATAGATAGATAGATAGATAGATAGATAGATAGATAGA
>CABHPQ010156312.1:0-32123 GCA_902168405.1 Peromyscus aztecus
AGTTATTTTAAGAGATGTGCAGTAGTTAAAAACAGACCATTAGTATCTATTTGCTCTCAGTCCCCCAAACCCTGCTCTCTGGCCCCATGATGTCCTGATAACATGAGATACTATTCCAAAATTTCCTCCAATTAAGGTAAAGATCACAGGCTTTGGGACAACTGGTATGGAGCTCAAACTTCCACTGAGGCTGCCATATGCCATGATGGGATGTTGATATTTCCATGAATTTCTGTGAAAACTTTTTGTGTGTGTAATGACACCAATTCTCTTTGTACTCTCTGAGGCCTGAGTATTGGAGTGCTGTACCTATATAGGTGCTATATTAATAAACAAGGTGGTGGAACATCCTTTGTTTCATATCCAGACTCTGAAGGAACTGTTTTTTCTTGCCGAATCTCCAGGTGGAAGACATATACTTGTTTCTTGGCCAATGGTACCTGGACACTTATAGGTTGGCATAGTGATTGTGGAGTGTGATTTTGCTAAGAAAGCATCATCACTTTGGCCTTTCTCTGGCATCTGCAGCATATCCCCATCACAGAGAGAATGCAGCTGAAGAGTTGAAGTGGAAAAAGCACTGCAGCCTGACTCAAAGCTCTGAGCTCCTGCCTGCTCCAGGGCCCAAAGTTTCCTGGGTCTCAGGAGAACTTACCTGGCTGGATAGGTGGTCCCATCCCTCACACCACTCCATGGTTCAGGAGACTCAGGGGGTGAAAATCTCAGCTTTCCTAGAGGTGGCTTTGCAAAGGGAATTCCCAGGAAGGTGTAGACATCCTCTGTGGTGTCATTCAAGTGGACAAGACTGCCCTGCACCTGTCCTGTGTGGGTAGTCCTGATGGGGATGGCTGAGTTTTCACCTGTAAGTGACACAGGATATCAAGGTTGGGTTTGGCCAATCATCTGTCTTCATACCATGGATGTTGCTTCTTTCTTGTTATCCTCAACTCAGACTTTTCCAAGTACCCACCTCCCTGGCAACTTGTCTCCACAGCATCATGTTCCAATTGTAGCAGAATTTGGCAGACCTGCCCTGTTTCCATAAAAAAGTGAGAATCTCTCACACCTGATAAACATGGATTGCATGTTTGATGCTCCTTGCATGGTACCAGGTGGCCAAGGCAGCAGTCACTCTTAGGGACCAGAGGGCAATTTGTCAACATCTTTCCAGTGTCAAAGGCTCACCTTTATCGTTGGCAACATGTTGTCTACAGGATACCATGCCACATGACATATCTGCCCATATAGCTCACTGAGCACATGGACCACTAATACCTGCCACTGCTACAGCAACAGACAAAACTTATTGAAATGGGTTTGATAAGAGTGAGGCTACATCCAGGATGCTTCTCCCACCAAGAGAAGCTCTCCACACAATCCCATGTGTTGGAGTAAAGTGTACTTTCAATCAGCAGGCAGAAAAACACAGTCCAGAAAGGGGCAGTTTGTGACTAATATGTAAAAAAAATAACAAAAATCTATGCATATATTTTCCTATTTTATTTTTAAATGAAACAATTGGAGTTTATTAAGCAGGGATTCTGATTTTGAATGGCATATGGGGAAATGATAACACATCTCTAATTACATGTGTAGCCTTTTTAGGAGTCACTGTGTCTTTATAACAGCCATAGGTGCAAAAAGGGGGCTCATGAAAAGTAAAAAAAAAAGTTAGTAGAAAATTACCTTGTAATTAAATCTTAGCAAACGTCATCTCTACCTATTTAAAACCCAAAAGTCAGCATTGATTGGATGACCATCTGACCATTTATGTGATATTTTAAATTCCTGATTTTGCTATGGTAGGAATTGCTGTCCAAATTTATTTCCAGATACACTCACTCCCCTGATTAGTAATGATGCTGAAATTGTTGTGGTATTCTGTTTTTAACACAATTCTACATTTAACCAGCCCCCCAGACAGGTTCTTACTATGTAGCCCAGGCTGGCTTGCAGCTGTAAAGCCTCCTCTGCCTTGTCTAGAATGCCATTTACAGGTGTGTGCCTTTACACCAGCTCACACCTATTTTATCTTGATGTCCCCGTGAATGAGCCTGGCCTGGATGGGACACAACTCTGTGTTCTCTTATAGTTATCAGTGATTCTGTTCCCAGGATCCAAACAAGAATGTTCAAATAAGCCAAGAGTGAGTTGGGCAGATCTTCCTGTCCAGAAGTCCTTGGTGACATCTCAGAACCTGGACAACAGCAGGCAAGAGTCACAGTGTGAAGTCAATATTGCCTCCTTAGGGCTGATTGAGGAGGCTTGGCAGGAAGTCAGCATGGCTCAGGCTTGAATACCTTTGGGTAACAGGCCTCAGGGCTGCAAACAGACCCTGGGCACAGTACCCTATTGGCTCACCTTTTTGTAAGCCTGGAGACTTTCTGGCAGGCCCAGAGTACATGTCCTTTGCCCTGGAAGCCAAGTTGTGCCTTTTCCAAAAGTCATAAAATGGGGAAGGGAAACCAGGCCTCTCAGTTGGGCAACTGTTGTAGGGTAGGAGCACTGTATGGCTGAGGACCAGGAAACTTCCCCAGGATCATTTTGGAGTATACCAGGATGCTTCTCTGTTCAAGCGAGTGACACATTTGGAACTCAATGACAGCAGGAAGATGTAATTAATTTAATTATTATCCATGGGTCAGTAGCAGCTACAGTCACAGGCACAGCCACACATGGAAAGGGGACATGCCCCATCTGCCCCTTTGTCCCCAACCCTCTGTACTGACTTTCAGGCTCAGTGTTCATCAGAGCCCCTCTCCTTACTATTGAGTGTCCTCAGGTATCACTGACTCTCAGTGCTACAGGGGTCCCTTTCCCACTCTGTCATCTCTACCTGCTCCTCCCTCCTTGCTGTCTTCCCTGCCACAGTCTCAGCCTCTGACTCTGACAAAATTGGCAACTCTGGTCCCCACCACCCATGTAGGGAGTCTCACCATGCACTTGGAGAAGAAGCAGAAGCCCACAGGCCACAGCATTTAGCCAACCAGGAAGTGTGTCCAACGGCATGACCAGCTCTCAGGCCTGAGTCAGTCCTTCTGTGGGATGCACTGTGTGTCACAGCAGAAAGCAGAACATGTGGGCCTCGCCCAGACAGATATTTGGACCCAAAGAGGGATAGGGAGGAACTTGGTGGGCAGGTCAAAGTTGCAGGAGAGCTGTGATGATGAGGCAGAATTGATAGGAGCCAGTGCTCAGCAGGTGGAGCAAAGGTTCTTCTGCTGTGTGCATTCCTTTTTTGGCCTCATTGCAAGGCACAGCATGGCTTCAGAAGCTGTTTCCTCTGGATACCAGTAACCCTCAACTCAAACCTGGAGTCACATGTTTACTATTGTTGGAGTCACAAGCCCAGTGTGGGCGTTGGGCAGAGAGCCAGGAACAGAAAGTTATGGAAGTCCTGGTTGCTTTCCTAAGGTGTGTACTGTGAGCTTCCCACAGATGAGTGAAATGAACATAGAGAACTGTCCTCTTGCTGAAGGAAGAGCATGAGCAAGCACAGGGTGGACTCAGCACACCCTCTTCTCCGAAGCTTCTTGCTTTCTGGAGTCTGCATTCACTTCCCTCCTCCTTACAGTGGGGATCTGAAGTCCACGCATACCCCTCCCTGTGAAGTCATGACTGTGCAACTGTGGCCATGTATTGTGTTTTTATTACACGATAATGTTTTATTATGACACTTTATACATTTACGTAATGCTTTTAATCACACTCACCCCCAGATATCCTCTCCTGTCTTCTTTTTTTTTTTTTTTTTGGTATTTTTCGAGACAGGGTTTCTCTGTGTAGCTTTGCGCCTTTCCTGGAACTCGCTTGGGAAACCAGGCTGGCCTCGAACTCACAGAGATCCGCCTGTCTCTGCCTCCCGAGTGCTGGGATTAAAGGCGTGCGCCACCACCGCCCGGCCCCTCTACTGTCTTCTTCCAACTCTCATCAATGATCCCCTTCCCTCCCAATATTCTACTTCCCATTTTTAAATGTTTTCATTTTAATTTTTAAATTTTATGTGTAAGGTTTTACCTACATGCATGTACATGTACTTTGTGTGTTCCTGGTGCTCAAAAAGTGTTGGATCCCCTGGAGCTAGAGTTATGGTTATGAGCTGCCATGTAGTTGAATGGGACTCAGGTCCTCTGCAAGAGCAGCAAGTGCTATTAATTACTGAGCCATCTCTCCAGCCCCAATTTTATTTTCACACTCTCTCTGTCTTTCACTTCTTCCCTTCCTACCACCTCCCCACATTCATTTTTTTTTAAGCAGATGTGACCTACTTTATTCATCAGGACATGAGCCACCAGGCAGATGCTGGCACACATGGGACTCAAGAAGTAGGCATACAGGTTTACAGATAGACAACACATACAAATAGGCTGGTAAAGACATAGGCACCCAGATTTGGCTTAATTAATCAGCAAATCAGCCCCTTTACATATTCATGGAAAAGCCTTTACCCATTTCAACAATGTCTCTACCATAACCAGTAAATATTTAGTCTTTTTTATGGGTGACTTATGGGTAAAATCAAGCCTCCCCCAGTCCTGGTCAGACTTACCTCTGGCTCAATGGGTTGAGAAAGGCAATGCCCTGATGCCCTTGGGGCATGCCAGGCAGGACTGGGTAATCTCATGGAGATTTCTGATAAGGGACAAATCTTCAATTAATTGTGAGAGGAAATTAGGGGCAGTATCCCATATGGAATTGGTAATGGAGGGTTAAAATGGTAAGTTTTTTTTCAGGTAAAATTATTTTTTCACCCTTAATAAACCTTGATATGAGGTTGCTCCCTCTTTGAATAATTTTTCTTTTTCCTCAGATGAGAACAGAGGAGGGTAAATGGTTAAGGCAAGAAGGATCAAAGAGCAGCTTAGGGCTGGGAATTTAGTCTCCCTGCCAACCTTAGGATTTCCTAGGCTAATAACGACAGAATTAAATTTTTGGTGCCCTTGGCAATAGAGGACATCTGCCCACTGGGGAAAAAAGGTAGCCTGCAACAATTTAAAAAGCCGGGTGGTGGTGGCACACACCTTTAATCCCAGTACTTGGGAGGCAGATGTAGACAGCTTTTTGTGAATTTGAGGCCAGCCTAATCTACAGAGCAAGTTCCAGGACAACCAGGGATACACAATGGAACCTGTCTCAAAAAAAAAAAAAAATCAAGGTGCTACTAATTCTAAATTAGTCCTTGGTAGTTAGGACTCCTCTCCTTCCATGTGGGGATGCATGATATGGAAGATGTGTTTGTCGTCTGTATAGATATTTGCTAATAGATCCTTAGTCAAGGTTAATGCTCTAGTTAATACAGTAAGTCCAGCTTGTTATGACATGATCTCTGGTAGGAGGGGCCCCACCCAGTAGCTCAGTCAGAGGTGGCTATTGTCCTGCTTGGGTGGCTTCCTGAGTTTAAGCTGAGCTCCTGTCTAAAAATCACATAAAGGTTTGAAGGGACAAAGGAAGAATCAGAGCTGCCAAGGAAGGATTAAGAGAGTGATTTACTGTTCAGAACAGTTGTGAGAGGAGGATTTTCTGTATTTGACGGAGCAAGGAGAGGAATGCAGCGTAATTGCTGTAAAGCCAGGGCAGGGATTTGAAGTAGAGTGGCATGTAGAGCTTGGAGACGGGTAGGAAAAACTACTTCAAAGCAACTGTCTTAGAGTTTCTACTGCTGTGGAGAGACACCATGGCCATGGCAGCTCTTATAAAGGAAAACATTGAATTGGGACTGGGGTACAGTTTCAGAGGTCCATTATTGTCCCAGTGGGAAGCACAGTGGCAACCATGACAGTGTGCAGGCAGACATGGTGCTGGAGAACGAGCTGAGAGTTCTACATCTGGATCTGCAGGCAGCAGGAAGAGACCCAGACACACTGGCCAGGCTTGAGCATCTGAGACCTCAAAGCCCACCTTCAGTGACACACTTCCTCCAACAAAGTCACACCTGTTCCAACAAGGTCACTCTTGCTAATAGTGCCACTCCTTATGGGCCTATGGGGGCCATTTTTATTCAAACCACTACATCTTGTATTTATATTTATCTTTTACCACATTTTGTATTCCCTCTACTCTTAGCAAGTCCCTAACCAGCTCTTCGTACTTTGCCTGGAGGGCAATTCATACCTTCATTCATGAATTATCTGGACCATTTATAACCCTACCTGGATTGGACTGTTGTAGTTTCCCATTGACTTTAATAACAGGGCATGGTATCACCAAGGAATGCCTTAGAATATCCCTCAAATTCCAGTCGTGTCTTTCTTACCTCTGTTATGGAGAAGCAGGCTAATTTCCCTTTGACAACGTGGCCAGTCATCCCCACCAACACTGTGTTCATAGCCTGTTGACTGAAAGACATCAGGAACTCACATAGACCAAGGAAAAGTCATAGTATCCAGTCCAGTGGAATGTTTGTTGTGTCTCATGGAAGAAACATGCTCAACTCTGGAACTAAAACTTCTAGGTCATGGAAACAGGAAGTAAAACCTTTGCTAGTGGGTCATTTACAGGTGCTTGTGAGTGGTACCATTCCCTTCTCCCTCCTTGATTCCTAGATCTGTGAAGCCTGGATATGGGAGAAAACATTCCAGATATTGGATGCAGATTCAAAGCATATACAGCCTTCCAGAAAACTCTGCCCCAAACCTCTAAGCCAGTGGTTCTCAGTCTTCCTAATGCTGTGACCCTTTAACACAGTTCCTCACGTTGTGGTGATCCCCAACTGTAAAATTATTTTCAGTGCTTTTTCCTAAGTGTAATTTTGCTACTGTTATGAATAGTAATGGTGCAACAGGGCCCCAGACCTCAGTAGGCCCGGAGACCATAGAACAACTGACTCCATGGTGAAAGTCTATTCAGGATGTAAAACTCAGCACATAGATAGCACCACCTGCCATAACCAAAACAAAGGCCCAATTCATCAAAGTCCATAGTTATGAGAAAGTCTAAATGTACTAACCTTGTTTTGTGGCTTCTGTAGTTCTGCTTCTGATTATTTTTGTATGTCAACCCAGGATGTGGTTTTTGTGCTGACAAGCTCACCCTGAGAAAGGCTCGGGGCTACACTGGGATCCCGAGCACCCAGTGTAGTTGCCAGATGGCTAATAAAGACTTTCTATTGGCTTAAACCCATGTCCAAGCAGCCTTCTTTGGTGAATATCCCACAGCAGTGTAAATATCTAATATGCAGAATATCTGATATGTGACCTCTGTGAAAGAGTCATTGGACCTTCAAAAGGGTTACTACCCACAGGTTGAGAAACTCTACTCTAAGCTCTTGTTCCCTACAACTGAACATCCCCCACCCTACAACATCTTTAAAGGTTAAACACATTTGACTTATGACTCAGAGACTCAGCTCTAGGTCTGAGCTCCAAAAATCAAATGTGATCATATGAAGTCTTGTACAGCTAAACCTGGATGGCGAGTGTACAAGCACATGAACACCTGAGTTTAGACCCCCTCCATCCATAGAAAAGCTGGACATTGTGACCTGCATCTCTAACCCCAGTGGCAAGGAGTAGGCACAGGTGGACAAGGGGCTCTAGTTGATCCTAAAGCAAAACAGCAAGATCCAGATTCAGTCAGAAACGTCATATAAAAAATAAGATGGAAAGTGGAGAAGTGATTAGAGATTACATCCTGACATCAATCTTTTTTCTTTACATTTGTCTATGCACATGATTGTACATAAATACCACACACACACACACACACACACACACACACACACACACACACACCCTGAGAGAGAGACAGATACAGAAAGATAGACAGAGACAGAAAGACAGACAGAGACAGAGACAGAAAGACAGACAGAGAAGAAAGAGAGAGAGAGAGAGAGAGAGAGAGAGAGAGAGAGAGAGAGAGCGAGAGAGAGCAGAGAAACAGAGAAACAGAACCACCACACTTGAGCTTGAAAGCCCCTGCCTATAAAACCGGCACTCATGAGACCAAGACAAGGTTATTATGAATTCAGAACCAACCTGGCCTGCAAAGAGATCCTTAATATGTACGTATATAGGCATATGCACAAATAAACCAATAAATAAACACCAAACAGAAACAAGTCAAATCAAAACAAAGCACTTAGCCATGCATCAACCAAATAAGTGTATAAAATGTTAGCTGTGCATACATGGAATGACATGCTCTGATAAAAGAAAGCAAAGAAGGTGAGCGAGATGACCCAGTAGGTAAAGGCACTTGCCACCCAGACTATCAACCCGAGTCTGGTACCTAAAACTCACATGGCGGAAGGAGAGCCAGCTCCTCTAAGTTATCCTCCACACATACACACACACACACACCCCGTATAAATACATGAGTTTCTTAAGGAAACAAAAACATTATGTGAAATGACAAAGCCAGTAACGAAACATCCCATTTATATTGGATTCAAGACAAGGTCTGCTATTGTAGCAAAAGCAATTGCATGGCTGCTGTGGAGGTTTAAATGAAAGTGGTCCCCATAGGCCCATAGGTAGTGACACTATTAGGAAGTGTGGCCTTGTTGGAGAAAGTGTGTAGCTGGAGCATGGTTTTGAGGTTTCAGAAGGCCTAGTGGCTTACTTGCTGCCTGTGGATCCAAATGTAGAACTCTCAGCTACCTTCCCAGAACCATGTCTGCCTGCATGCCACCAAGCTTCCCACCAGGGACTAAACCTCTGAACTGTAAACCAGCTCCAATCAAATGTTTCCCTTTATAAGAGTTACTGCGGTCATGGTGTCTCTTTACAGTAGCAAAAGAAACCCTAACTAAGACAGTTGCTTTGAAGCAGCATTCCAGGCAATGAAAGACTGCAAGAGGCACCCAGAAAGCATTGGGAGTGAAGGAAACATTCTAAACTTGATGTGGTGGCTGCATATCCTAAGTTACCCCAGACTAGTAAGTGGTCCACCTGAAAGAAACTTTGTTTTTGTTTTTGTTTTTGAGACAGGGTTTCTTGGGGTTGGAGTCTGAAATGTCCCTCACAGTTGCATGCAAGAGCATTTGATGGTGCCGTGTTGAGAAGCTGGGGTCTTTGCTAAAAGAAAGACTGTGTCTTGACTGCTGCTGTGATCTACACAGGTGCCTCGTGCTCTCGTCACTTCAGACGGGAGCTGGTGCTGCTGCCCTCTTCCCATGCCACGATGGGCTATATCCCTGAGCCAGGAGACTAAACATGCTCTTCCTTCCCTTCTCTTTTCTTTCTGTCCAGTGTTCTGTCACAGTGATAAGAAAATTAACTAACACAGTCTCTCTGGAGCTGAGGTTGACCTTGAACTTGCTTTGTAGCTCAGACTATCCTTGAATAAATGTATCATCCTCCTATCTTGCCCCCCCCAGTATTGTAATTATAGGTGTGTCCCATGGCACCTAACTAAGAGATTAATTTAATTGCATGTAGATTATTGCATATCTGAGGAGCATTGGGGTTCAGTGGTAGAGACTGATCTCAAGTTTTTTTTTTTTTTTTTTTTTTTAAAGAAAGTATGCTTTATTAGGCAGTAATTAGACGTTGGGGCACTGCTCTTGGCAGGGAAAAACACAGTTCTTATGGTCCTCAGGGGTGTGGATTGTAATAAACAGGTCCACTTCATGTGTTCTCCTCTTCAACACTTGGGAATTTCTCTTCCTGCTTTCCCATCATGCTGTGGGGCAGCCCAATGCACCCTTACAGGCTGCCCAGTAAATGGTAGGACTCACCTTGGAATTTGGTCTCCCAAATTGTGAGCTGAAAGAAACTCTTTAAAAGCTGCAGCTTCATATTTTTTATAGCAACAGAAGATGAGCTAACAGAGTATTAAAAAATTCATTTTTAATTGTATATGTGTATATCTCTTTGTATGTGTGAGTGCCCAATATGTGAGTGCCCACAGGGGCAGAATCAAGCACTGGATCTCCTGGAGCTGGAGTTGCAGGCAGTTGTGTAAGCCCACTAATTGGGATGCTCAGAATGGAACTTGGGACCGCTAGAGGAGCACAAGTCCTTTTAACTTCCTGCTGAGCCATCTCTCCAGTCCTTAATGATTAGGCCTACTGGATCTTGTGTCCTCATTATGTGAGGACACATCCAGGAGGTGACACCTGAGAACCAGAGACTGCGTCCTCACTGAAAGTGAGGCTTGTGGCACCATGACCAGGATTCCTAGCCTCCAGATCAGGTAGCAACAGACTCTGTGTAAATCAGACGGTGAGTGATTCCCATGTGATAGCCACTTGAATGAACTAGGATACTGGACTTCTAGTGTCTGGGTTTGCTATTGGACGCCTAGAAGATGAAAAAGCTTGGATGACTAAGTGAGAGATGGTCAAGGGGTCCAGTCGTTCTGAACTGGGGAATGCTCTCAAAAAGACAACCTTAGGAACAGATGGCCTAGAAAGCCAGAGAAAGGAGTGAGAAAGTGGGAAAAGGAGAGGTAAGAAAGGGACCTGGACCAGGGAGAGTGTGGAGGAAGGCAAGCATCCTTTTGGGGCATATATGTTCACAGCTTCCTGGGGAACTTACTGTGTGTACAGGTTCCTGGAAGGATAGTGAATACCATGCAGAGTGTTCTTTGTGAGTGTTGGCTAAAAGGAGAAATGAAGAGAGGGATGAAAGACTATGTAAGCAACGAAGCTATCTTAGCCCTAGGTGGGCATGTAGACACCACAGGCTTACCCCAGCTGCACTCAAGTCCACATCTCTGACAGAGGGCACTAACATTCTATGCATGTCCTGATTACAGAAAATCAGTCTGAAAATGTTCATAACAGTTTTGTTAAAGGCAACAACAACAACAACAAAACCCTAGGCTTGGTGTTGCTTTTCTCTAATTCCAGTAGTTGGGAGGTAGAGGCATAGGGTAGAGTTTAAGGTCAGCTTGGACTACATAGTGAAAGCCATCTTGGAAAATAAAAGCTGAGAAATGGAAGCCACTCAGATGTGCAATACTGCTGAGTGAATAAAGTGCAGTGTGAGCACAATGTGAAAGGAAACAGCTACTACCTGAACCTTTGTGTGAAGTGGCAGAGGAGATGGCAGTCAGAGCTCAATGGCGCTATGAAGGCATTATTAGTTTCATTGTTATCTGAGGGCTGGTAGCAGCTACAGTCATACATGTAGCCATAATCAAACACAGAGGAGGGCAGTGTTACATATGTCCTTCTGTTTCCAACTTTCTGCCTTCAACTTGCAGGTGCAGCTCCTGAAAGCCCCTCTACTGAGCAGGTTCCTTAGTGTTGAGTGTCCTCACTCATCACTGATCCTTTAGTGTGCCACAGAGATCACCCCATGGGTTTTGGTGTGGGCACCGGGTAGAGCACTGTGGTAGTTTGAATGTAATCAGCCCCCATAATCTCACAGAGAATAGCATTATCAGGAGGTGTGGCATTTTTGGAGTGGGTATGGTCTTGTTGGAGGAAGTGTGTCACTGTAGGGGTGGGCTTTGTAGTTTCCCCTGCTCAGGATACTACCCAGTGTGTCAGTTGACTTCCTGTTGCCTGCAAGATGTAGCAGTCTCAGCTCCAGCACCATGTCTGCCTGCATGCTGCCATGCTCCCTGTCATGATGATACTGGACTGAACCTCTGAAACTATAAGTGAGCAACCCCAAATAAATGTTTTCTTTGTGAGAGTTGCTGGGGTGTCTCTTCACAGCAATGAAAACCCTAACTAAGATAGGCACTTTCCCTCACTGCCATCTATTGTCTCTACTAGTTTACTCTTCCCTTGTTCCTTGCCACCAACCTTCTCAGTTTCTCTCAGACCCCAGTTTGCATCTCCTCCTTATGGTCTGAGTCTGTGTTGCAATGGATGCACCATGCTTCCCAACAGGAAGATATTTCAGGCCTTGGCCATGCAAGAATTTGTACTCACAGAGGTGTAGGCAAGCAGCTTGTTGGGGGAAGGGCAAAGTGGTAGCTGCAGGAGGGTTGCACTGAGTAAACAGAGAGGAGCCAGTGTTGGAGAGCCAGTATTTAGCAGGTGGTGGAACCATATCTGCTGGGTTTTTTCACTCTTTGGTTCCCTGGGAAGGCACAGCATGGCCTCTGGAGTCATTCTAGATACAAGCAACCATTACCCCCAACCTAGAGTCACCGTGTTTATGACCGTGAGATTCACAGGTCAAATGTTGCTTTTGTAGTGGAGAGCAGGGTGCAGAAAGCTATAAAAGGAGGTGTGTGTTGGGGATCACTCAGATGGAGAAGGGGCAGACATTTGAGTATTTAATTTAGTCATTAAGGCTTGGGACTGCCTTGAGTGTGTCCTCTAGGGTTTGGCATTGTCTTTTTTTTTTCATTTGATTCTACGAATTTTTAAATTTTCTTCTTGATTTCACTCAATGATGTAATCATTATTCAGTAGCATGTTGTGTATCCCACAAGACTGTATGTGCTCTATAGTTTCTTTTACTGTGGATTGAGAGTTTTATTCTATTGTAATAAAATAGATGTAATTATTCCAATTTTCCTGTATTTCTTAAAACTTCTTTTGTGTCCTAATACACAACTTATTTTGTAGAAAATTCTCATGGATTTCCAAGAAGAATGTGTATTTTGTAGTGTTTAATGGAGTGTTTTGTGGGTGTCTATGAACTCCGCTAGATCTATGATATCTTTAATTTAGATGTTACTCTGTTTTTGTGTGGCATTTTAAGTGTTTTCCCCCATTCATTTCTTCTTTATATTGTGGCTAGTGTGATGGCAATTCCTACTGAGAACAAATTTAGAGTCATTTATCCACCTGACAAACATTTTTAGGCTCTGTTGGTTCCAACACTGGGACTCTCTGGATTCTCTGAGCCTATGATAAAACTGAGATACTAGGCCATGAACAGAAGTTTTAGAATCCCAGAGAACCCTGTCAGGATTCACCAACGAATACAGGATCAGAAGTACAGGATCTGGATAAGGCAGACTTCATGGAGGAAACTGTATGGGTGTCTACTTCAGACAACCATCAATGCCACTTGAGAATCTGGTTCCATATCTCCAGCCTTCATAAATCTAGAATACTCAAAGCCTGGCACAGAAAGTCTTTCTCCTCAGTGCTTTTCTGAATGTTTCCACTGGCATAGTACAACCATGGCTGTGCCCATCTCCCCCAGTCAGCAAGGCATGATGTCAATTCAGTGTCTCCCTTCAGATTATCTGTGCTCCCAGTCCTGGCCTAGGCAGATGTTCTCTCTTCCCTTGACTTCCTCTCTGAAGGAACAGCTGGGTTTTTCGAGATGGAATGTCCCAGCTCTTCTAAGAACAAAGACATACACTAGATTTTTGTGTTACCTGAACATCCTGATGTGTCTTAATCATCAACAGCAGGAGCCCCATAATGAGCTCAGGCCACAGTGGGAGAATCTGGCAGCAGCCCTCCTGGAGGATATCCTTCTCTGCCCATGGTATCCAGGATGGACAATCAATAATCTTCACTTTGACCCCAAAGGTCATGCTGTCCTGGGGTTGGTATTCCTTGCACTGGATTTTAAAAAGGGGGTGTTTGCCAACCTAGGACAACTTGACTTGTAGGGCAAGCTGATCAGAGATAAGGGGATATGATATGTCAGTGTCTCTAGCATGAAGGATCCAGGCTTCCCCCCACCCCAAGACAGAGTTTCTCTGTGTAACTTTGGTGCCTGTCCTAGATCTCGCTCTATAGACCAGGCTGGCCTTGAACTCACAGAGATCTGCCTGCCTCTGCCCCCCAAGTGCTGGGATTAAAGGCGTGCGCCATTACTGCCCAGCGGATCCAGGTTCTTAATGGCAGGGAGAAAATGTTTTTGGAGAATTCAGGTAGCTTGAGCAGAATTTGGCAGTTTTGTATAATGACATAAAGTAAAAGAGAGGTTATTTATTAGAAAGGCCAAAATGTTTAGCAGCAGCAAAGAGGTAAGAATGAAAGCCATGCATGTGGACAATCAAGGGGAAGAGAGTTGGCACACAGACCAGGAGGTTGCAGGGAAACTGGAAGTCAGGATGACACCCCCATACATGGACAAGTGCTCAGGGAGACAGGGGACAGAACCTCTATTGTACATGTATAGACCCTTTGGCACTCCCCCCACTCTGCTACTAGGACTCACCCCATAGTCATACATCTTCACAGATGTGCTGTGATCATCCAAATGTGGGCATTGCCATGTCTACAGGACCCTTGGAAATCAAGACGAACCTCAGCAGACACACTGTATGTAACCAACCTAGTTCTTCTGGACACACACACACACACACACACACACACACACACACACACACACTGTCTCAGACTTGAGATAATAGATACTGAAACCTATGTCTCATATAAAATTGTGCCACTAGCTACTTTGGGATGGAAATAGATGAATGGGGTTGAATGTTGGGAAGGGGAAGAAAAAAGACATCAATATCGATAAATGAACAGATCATCTTAAAATAATGTGTAGGTGACATTTTATCTACAAACACAATAGACAGAGATACTTTCAGATGTTTTCAAATCCAGAGACTGACTTGGGAACCTTTATGTGCTGTGTTTTGAAAATATCTATGAATCAGATTTCTATATTGAAACTTAGACTCCAATATGATGATGTTAAGAGTTAGGCCTATTTGAGGCTTGGGTCATAAGAACTATTAATTATCCCATCACATATAAGGTATCAACTTTGGGTAAGGGAACTAGCCATCAAAATACAGCACACCTGTTGGTATCTTAACCTTTGACTTCAAGGTCTCCAAAAGTATGAACTTGATGAGAGAGGTCATGTGATTTTGATATAGCCCACCATTCTCTCCAAAGAACCCACATCAACCTTCTCCAAAGCTTCTGCTTCACTTAAAGGGGTTTTTGGTCTTAGAGGACAGTGAGGATGAGAGATGAGGCAAGGAAAGAAAAGAAGGGGCCTATTCCCAGTGGAGTGTGAAAAGAGATGGGTACTTCGGGGCTCACAAATCCACACTGTTATTAGAGCATTTATTGAGTGGGTCTAGTAAAAGATGACCCAGCAGGATAAAGAGTCACACACAGAGGATTTGTGATAAATGCAGAGGAACAGACAAGTACAGAGGTTATGTGAATGTTAGAATCAACTCAGTTTCCTCAGTATGTTTTTGGAACCTCAAGCTAAACACAACAGCAGCCAATGTTACACACCATTCCTCACACAGGGCACTAGAGCTCTTTGTGCATGTTCTGAGATCTCTTTAGCTCCTGAATCTTCTGGGGCAGAGTCTTGGTCCAGAACTGCAGCCTTCTGGCCTTCAGGGCTCGGCCCACAGCAGGCTTGATGTCTAGTTGCAGGTACTGCTCATCATGGTCCAAAATGGGCCAGTAGGGTAGACCCTTGCTGTTGGGGTTCCTGTGGATATGCCAGCCAGTGGGAAAGGGTGAGGTCACTCTGATCCAAAGTCTGACCCTCCGATTTGGGTCAGTACAGTGGAAAGATTAGGACAGTGGTTAAGGGGGCTGATGGGTCAGGTGTCTTGATATAGGGATACAAGTTTCACCAACTAGTTTCTACTCCATGTGGGGGAAAGACTACCTCACTTGTTTTATGTTTCCCTCTGAGAGGCAAGATCTAAAGAACAATACCATAGCACTTATAAGCCAGGTTACGTGAGGTGACCAGTAACTGATAACTACAAAGTGTCTGTATAAATGTGCTATGGGGTAAGAAGACTTTATCATGTGATGAAATGTCCATGCATGAAAGAAGGCCACCATCCAAAAAGGGAGTACTAGATAGGGACCCACACCTGGAAGATTGAGAGAGACAGGTGTATTCTCACCCATGTCTTGCAAAATTGGCCCAGTACTTCATCATCCTCTTGTTCAGTAGCTCTTCCTCCTCAGTGAGGTCAACTGGAGTCAATAGGAAAACAAAGGTCCAAGTATATGCCACATCATGCAACTGCCAACTAACTCATGATTCAGACTCACAACTGTTGTCTGACCACAAACTATGGGCTTTGCTACCTCCCTTCTTCACTAAATACAGTATCCAAGGTCCATGCAAGCCTCTAATTGAATTCTTGACCCAATGTGCTGTCATTTCCCACATTACAGGCTAGACTGGGAAGGGTCCATATTCTAAACTCTATCTATCTATCTATCTATCTATCTATCTATCTATCTATCTATCTATCTATCTATCTATCTATCTATCTATCTACAGGTTTCCTCAAATGGACTGAGAGCTCAAGAGTTCCTCAGAGAGTCATCTGAGACCTCATTCAGCTCAAGGAAAATAAGGAAGACTCACATTTTGCATTCCAGAAGAAGGATCCAAAGACAAAAGGAACCTCATCACCATGGTCAGCCTTCACGTGGGGTGGCTTGATATCCTTGAAGAAACTGGACCGATGTTGGAACTCATAGAAGTAGACAGGAGCATGGGAACCTGGAGGTAAGGACAGATGGTGAATTAGTGGTCCCATATCTGGAGCTTTTCTGATACATGCTTGGTGGCAAGAAACCTTGATGAAATGTTACTTGGAATCATAAAAGTTAAAGTGGCGGAGGGAGCTTCAGGCTGGAGCTCTAGCTGTGGAAAAGCCCGTGACTAAACAGTGTCCATGACCTTCCTAGATGAGTGGTTTTGTCAAGTCAATAGAGTTACTAGAAAATCATTTTTCCCTCTATACTTAGATATCACTCTATTAAACTAGACATGAGGAGACCTGGATACCACATTGTTCGACAGTGCTCACCCATGATCCACTTCTCTGAGATGCTCCCCTAAGCCTTGTTACAGACATACTCATGCTGAAAATGTGCTACTTGGAGTGCAGGGATCACAAACATGAAGTCTCCCATCATCTCTGTGAACTGTATTTGGAGGGCTTGGGGATCCTCAGCGTTCCCCATGTACTCTTCCATTAGCAGGTCACTGCACTCAGGAGGCAGCATCTACACCAAGGAGATCAGGAAGAATGAGGTTAGGGATGTTCTCGGTTCAAAAAGGTTCGACCTCCAATCTTGTAGAATATTATTTTAATTGGGCAAAGGTGTGTTACATTTGCTTATACTGTGGAATATTACTTTAACTGTGTAAAGATGTGTTACATTTGTTTCTGCTGCCCTTGTTAATGATGTCAAGATATGTTACATTTGTTTATGCTGCGTTTGTTTATTTATATAAAGATGTGTTGCTGTTTCACCTTGACTGCCTAAGGCTTCTGATTGGTCTAATAAAAAGCTGAATGGACAATAGCTAGGCAGGAGAGGGATAGGTAGGGTTGGTGGGCAGAGAGAATAAGTAGGAGGAGAAATTAGGTTCAGGAAGAAGAAGAGAAGAAGGAGAAGAGAAGAAGAGAATGAGGAGAAAGAGAGGGACATGCCAGGGGCCAGAAGCCAGACAGACGCCAGACAGACATGAGGAGCAGTGAAAGATATACAGAAAGAAAGGTAAAAAGCCCTGAGGCAAAACAGAGATGAACAGAAACAGGTTAAGTTATAAGAAACAGGTTAAGTTATACTATAAGAGCTAGTGAGACAAGCATAAGATAAGCCCTAGCATTCATAACTAATAAGAAGTCCCCGAGTCATGATTTGGGAGCTGGTTGGTGGCCTCCAAAAAAGAAAAAGCCTGCTACACTCCAAGGTGACACTACACAGAATCACACATATATGTATATCACACACACACACACACACACACACACACACACACACACACACACACGTGTGTGGTCCTTTATTAACAGGGATGCTGTCTGAGGAGGAAATATGAGGGACCTCTCTATATGGACAGGACCAGAGGTGTCTCACCATTTGTGCTGCTGTGTTCTTCAGAACATCCTGCAGGTTCTCTCTCGTTATTTCCTTTATTGTCTGAGCAGAGCCTATGACCTGGGAGGCAGAAGTTAGGTCTTAAGTGTGGATCTGATGGATTTGGATTAAAGATGTATTGAGTTCCCATGCTTAACATATGAGTCTCCAGGCTCCCAGAATATTGGAAGTGAGCCTCACCATAGGTATGATCCAACCATACTCATCATTGTTGACACCTATGATGCTGGGGACAGGGTGAAAATCCACAGAAGCCAACAACTCTTGGGGATGCCGGGGTAGGAACTCTCCATCTACCACAGCAGGGATGACCTGGAAGACCTGAGGGGCATTAAAAGTCAATGCTGAAGGTCATTGAAATACATATGCTGAGATAAAAATAATGACATCATGAGGTTTGCAGGCAAATGGACGGATCTAGAAAAAATCATCCTGAGTGAGGTAAACCAGACTCAGAAAGACAAACATGGTATGTACTCACTCATAGGAGGATACTAGATGTAAAACAAAGATGACTAGACTGCTGCTCACAACTCCAGGGAGGCTACCTAGAAAACAGGACCCTAAGAAAGACACAGGGATCACCCAATGACAGAGAAATGGATGAGATCTACATGAACAACCTGGACATGAGTGGGGGTAATGAAGGGCAAGGGTTGAGGGAAAGAGAGCTTAGGGGAGTGGGAGATCCCAGCTTGATCAAGAACAGAGAGGGAGAACAAGGAATAAGAGACCATGATAAATGAAGACCACATGAGAATAGGAAGAAACAAAGTGCTAGAGAGGTCCACAGAAATCCACAAAGATACCTCCACAATAGACTACTGGCAATGGTCGAGAGACAGCCCGAACTGACCTACTCTGGTGATAAGATGGCCAAACACCCTAATTGTCGTGCTAGAAACCTCAACCAATGACTGAGGGAAGTGGATGCAGAGATCCAAGGCCAGGCCCCAGGTGGAGCTCCAGGAGTCCAATTGGTGAGAAAGAGGAGGGTTTATATGAGCGAGAATTGTTGAGACCAAGATTGGAAAAAGCACAGGGACAAATAGCCAAACGAATGGAAACACATGAACTATGAACCAATAGCTGAGGAGCCCCCATCTGGATCAGGCCCTGTGGATAAGTGAGACAGTTGATTAGCTTGATCTGTTTGGGAGGCATCCAGGCACTGGGACCAGGACCTGTCCTCAGTGCATGAGCTGGCTGTTTGGAACCTGGGGCTTATACAGGGACACTTGGCTCAGCCTGGGAGGAGGGGACTGGCCCTGCCTGGACTGAATCTACCAGGTTGAACTCAATCCCCAGGGGAGTCTTTGCCTGGAGGAGATGGGAATGGGGGGTGGGCTAGGGGGAAGGGGGGGCGCGGGAGCAGGGAGGACAAGGGGATCTGTGGCTGATATGTAAAATTAAATTATAAAATTAAAAAAAAAGAAATTTAGGAAAATTAAAAAAAAAAGAAATACACATGCTGAGCCACTGAGTTACTTTCACCATTTTCTCATTTCTTACTAGCCTCACGGTGCTCTGCTCATTTTGGAAGAGAACCTACACTTAGATTAGCCTATCTTGGTGTTCATACTGCACACAGAACTAAAAGAACACAAAGTCATAGAGATGAGGTATTTGGTTCAGAGTCCCACATCCTGTTGACCAGGTCCTTCCAGACACACAATTCTCCCAACCTTGTTAATGATCAGAATCTCTGCTTCGCTCTTGCCTCTCAGACAGTGCACCAGGGCCTCTGAGTCCATGGCTTCACATCCAGATAGGTTGGCAACCGTCTATGAAGGGAACAAGCAGAGAGGAGTCTTCTCAATTCCAGCTCCATGCCATCGCCCCCAAATACCACACTATAGTGTGTGTTGTGTGTGGATTGGAATAAATCTGAAAATTTCCCCAAGTCCTATTGCTCATAGGTGGTAGATAGCAAGCACTACCCTTTATAGTTGCATACTTGATCTTTTTCTTTAGGGTAATTTTTTTTCCTCCACTCATCTTTCTGTGCTTCATGTATGAGAGAAGGAGCAAGTTTACCAAAGTTTGTATGTGAAGGTTCGAGGACAAAGTCTCAGACTTCACCATCCCCTGTATTTGAGACAGGATGTCTCCTTGTTTTGCTGCTGCCTGCGCTAGCTGAGCTGCTCTGTGGACATCCAGGGATTCTCTGGTCTTTGCCTTCGACCTGACCACAGGAACATTGGAATTACAGATACATGTTACTATCTCCAGCCTTTTGTAGGTTCTGGGGATTTGAACATAGACCCTCAGCTTGTACTCTGAGCACATTAAGAAAACCCACTGAACCATCTCCTTAGCCCTTGCATACTCAATTTTGTCAGTGATTGAAGCTTCTAGGGGAAGCTTTGCTGTCCACATAACATACTCAGCCTGTAGAAAGCAGAGGTGTGGATTCTAACCCTTGAGTCTTTCAGAAAAAAATGAAGATAGATCCTTTCCCTAGATCCTTGGTTACCCCATAGTGCAAGAGGATAGTGCTGTGGCAGTAGATACAGGGCTGAAGTAGTTGGAGGCACTCACTTGATAAATCACCTCAGAGGAGCTGGAGATGAGACCAGGCAACACGGCCACTCCACTCTCCATGATGGCACCATGGAAGAGTCCTTGGGACATGGGGGACACAACCTGTGAAGACACACTTGCACCACCTGCTGACTCGCCGAAAATAGTGACCCGGTCAGGGTTGCCTCCAAAGTGGGCAATATTCTGCTGGACCCAGCGCAGGGCAGCCACTTGGTCCAGGTAGCCCCAGTTGCCTCTGGCATGTTGGTCTCCAGTGCTGAGAAGTGGAAGGAACATGGATCAAAGGGCTGTCTAGGTTCTTCTCAGCTGACATTGCACTGACCAGCCCTAGGCTCACCTGAAGAAGCCCAGGACACCCAGGCGGTACTGGATAGTGACCACCACCACATCCTCAGTGGCTGTCAGCATGGATCCATCATACATGGAAGCCATTCCTACAACCAGTGCACCACCATGGATCCATACCATCACCTGGAGAAGTCAAGAGAGATGCCAGGAAGCTGTTAGCCAGCCCAAGCTCTGCAGGATTGCTTACTAGAGTATCAACTTCTGCACCTCTGTGCAGCTACACAAATACGTACAAATCCTCAGCACTTCAGGGCCTTGGTCATGGCCAGGGTCCTCTAGTAGCCCCATCAGTTTGTTTGTAGTCCCCATCCCCACCATGCATCTCAGTTTGAATTAATGACTCTATGTATAGAGTAATAGTTTCATAGTGGAAGAAAGAGGGGTGTCTCCATGGATATTTCTTAAGATTGAAAAAGAAAAGGATCTGGGAGCTGGAGAGATGGCTCAGCAGTTAAGAGCACTGACTGTTCTTCCAGAGGACCTGAGTTCAATTCCCAGCAACCACATGGTGGCTCACAACCGTCTATAATAAGATCTAGTGACCTCTTCTGGCCTGCAGGCATACATGCAGGCAGAACACTGTGTACGTGATAAATAAATAAATCTTAAAAAAAAATTAAAAAAAAAGAAAAATAAAAGGATCATCAACTCTCATAGGCACAGCAGATAGTCTAAAAGTGTAAATGGGTGACCTCACCATTTTGGACCTCACCAAGTGGTTCTGCAGGGCTCAGGTTGTAGAATGAGTCCTGGTTTTATTGAAGAGCCAGAGCCTTTGATCACTCAGTGCTCCAGTGCTTTGTGTCCCTTACCCAGGTTTCAGCTGCATAGTGTGGCTGAGAAGGCCTCTTTTGACCCAAATAGGGTAAGGCTTTTCAACAGAGTCCACACTGCAATGGAGCTCAGGTTGCTTTTGCCCCTTCTAATCATCTATAAAAACGTGCCCTGTCCCCAAGCTGACCATGGCCTGATACTCACAGGCAGGTTAGAGCCCTCATGGGCATGAGCTGGTGTATAGATGTTGAGATGCAGGCAGTCCTCAGACATAGAGATGGGGGGCATGGTCATTTTTAGCTTCTTCAGGCCCTCTGAATTCATCATATCAACATTTTGCAGACAACTGGTGAAAAAGGGAGACAGTTATTCCAAGAGATGTATGGTGGTCAAAACCAAATGTGAGTCTGGATCTTTTCTCAGCCACCTCCAGCTCCTGCTCCTCATGATGCCCTGTTAAAACATATTCCCCCTCTAAAGTCCTTTCCCACCAAGGTAATGGCCACAGGCTCCTTGAAAGCTGGGATGGAGTCAGAATTCTAGAGAGTCCTTAATGCTGTGTGATATTTTGATTGTGTTCTGACAAATAAAACTTGCTTGGAGTCAGAGGGTGGAGCTAGCCCCTAGTTAACCATAGAGGTTTGGAGGATTGTAGAGAGAAGGAAAGGATATGGTAAGGAGGCACTGAGACAGGATCTCGGCCCTTTTGTTCAGAGGAACGGAAGAGGTAGGAAGTCACTGGTGGCTGCTCCCCCGTTTCTCTGATCTTTCAGGTTTTTACCCTGATATCTGGATCCTGGTTTTTATTGATAAGATTAATTAGATTTATGCATTAGTGCTCCAGTTGGGTAGGGCCTGGATGTTATTCTTTCTGAGTCTGAGATATAGAGACTTTCAGGTATCTCTATGGAATGACTGGCTGTATGTGGTCACATTCACTGAATTGTATAAGAATAGAAAAGTGAACTATGCATTAGTTAGCTGCATGCAAGCTTTTTCTACTCTCTGTTCCTGGCTGTGGATGTGATGTGACCAGTTCTTGTAATTCTCTTTCACTGTGAATTCCCCCACATGATGAATTGTAATCTGGAGCCTAAAATAGTAGCTTTCTCCCTTAAGTTGCTTTTGTTGGTATTTTATTACAGCAACAGAAAACAAACTAAGATTGCAATATTGGAGTGTTGTATCCACAGGTACTAGAGGAATCAGTGGCTAATACTGCCCCAAAGGATGGTGAGAAATTCTTTATCCCATGTACAGACTCTCAGGGAACTTCTTTTTCCTACAGTGTCTCCAGAAGGAATTAGTTACATATCCTTGTTCCTCGATCAATGGTGCCTGGCCCTATAGGTTATCACAGTGACTGTGAGGGTGGAGTTAGCAAGCACCCATCATAGGACTTGAAGTGTATGCTTTAGATTCAGGGGTGCTCTCTATTTAATATGTCACATAACTCATGCCTAGAGATCCCCCCCATCATGGCAGAGAACACTGGGCTCAATTTGAATCTGTGAACAATTTGTCTTTGTTCCTTTCTATAGTACCTGCATCTAACTCCCTGTGGGTGCCAAAATCTGACCCGGGAGACTGGCAAAGTCGTTCTACTCAACCTTAGCACATGCATCAGAAAAATGCATGGCAGGCTTCTCCACAATGAGAGAAAACTGCTACGGAGGTGAGATGGAGGAAAGAGTTCAGCATGGCTCATAGTTCAGAACAACTGTTCACCCCAGGGCCAGACATCCTCTGCATCCAGAACTTACATGGCTGGATATGAGGTCCCATCTCTTACACCACTCCATGGTTCAGGGGCTTCAGGGGGTGCAAAGCGCAGTGGTCCTGTAGGTGGTTTGGCAAAGGGAATTCCCAGGAATCTGTGGACACCAACTTTGGTGTCCTTCACATGGACAAGGCTGCCTCGGACCTGTCCTGTGTGTGTGTTTCTGACGGGGCTGGCCTCTGATGAGTCCTGACCTGGGTGGAGAGATGCCATCAGGGTTAGCTTTGTGCAATCAGCTCCCACAGATTTTGGGAGTTCCCACCTCACTGTTACCAGGGCACACAGGAAGAGAACCCAGGACCTCCTAGTTCAGCTGTGGGGTGTGAGTGTGGGAGCTTCCCTATCTCTTGGGGCCAGAAACCTCTCCTATTGCCCCTTTGAATGGTGTCAGAGCATTTCTCTGGTCAAAGATGTCACACACTCATAGCCACTTGGCCACATGAATTTATGATTATTGTCATTTTTTTGAGATAAGGTTTCTTTGTGTAAACCCAGCTGTCCAGGAACTTACTCTGAAGACTAGGTTGGCCTCGAACTCACAGAGATGATTATTGTCATTCTCATCCAAAGGTCAATAGTAGCTACAGTCATAGCCATACACTGAGGAGGGAAAAATACCTTCAGTCCACTTTTCTTTGAATTGTCTGGCACTCTCCAGAGCTCCTTATGCTGAACTGTCTTCTCACTATGGTATGATCTTAGACATGTCTGACCATCTGTGTGGGCCCACAAAATCTGTGGCCAGGGGATTGGGAGGCACACGTTTCCCACACTTTTGTCTATCTGCCAGATTCTATCATTTCCCTCAGCCCCCATCCCTGGGCCATCCCTCCCACAAGCTCAGCCTCTGACTCTGAAGAATTTGGCACCTCTGACTCTAGTCATTCCCCATTGCCAGCTTAGTGAGCCTCACCCTGCACATGGAGGAGGAGAAGCAGGAGCCCAAAGACCACAGCATTCAGCCAGCTATGTAGTTGATTCAGTGGCATGACAGCTCTCAGGCCTGAGTCTGTGCTGCTACATAGGACGTCCACGTTTCACAAACAGGAAGCAGAAACTGTGCAGTGGGCCCAGGCAGGAACTTAAATCAAAAGGATGTAGGCGGGAACTTGGTGTGGTGGGGCAAAGTTCTCATTGTAGGAGAACTGGTTAGTCAGAAATGACAGGAGCCAATAGCCTGGAGACAGGGCAAAATCACTGCATTATTCTGGGTTCTCTGGAGTAGCAGGATTTATAGAAATAAATCTCTGTATATAAATATAGAGAAATGGGATTTATTAGAATAACTTACAGGTTATGGTTCTACTAATTGAACAGTGGCTGGCTATGAATACAAAGTCCAAGAATCCAGAAGCTGCTCAGTCCATGAGGTTGGATGTCTCATTTGTACATGCTAGAATCCCAAAGAAGTAGGCTCTAATGCCGGTGAAGGAATGGACTTGCTATCAAGGTAAGAACCAGCAGGCAAAGAGCCAAATCCTCTGTCTCCCATGACCTTATATAGGCTTTTAGCAGTTTGGCCCATATTAAAGGTATATCTTCGTACCTCAAGATCTGGATAAAAGGCATGTTATTTCCTGCCTTAAATGTCTGGAGAAGAAGGAAATTCACCTACTTCAACCCAAGCATAAAACCCCTCATAGATGTGCCCTCCATTTCTGGATTTCAGGTAATTCCAGATGTAGTCAAGTTGACAGCCAAGACTAGCCATCACTGATACTTCTGCTGTTTCTGTTTCCTCTTTGGCCTTCTGGAAAGACACGGCATGGTGTCTAAAGCTCTTCTGAGATACCAGGAACCCTGTCCTCACTCCTGGACAGAAAGCTGTAACAGGAAAAGCCATAGGGGCTTCTGTGAGTAGGTACTTACTCAAGATGTCACAGGAGAGACAAGGCTTCTGTGAGTAGGTACACACTCACAATGTCACAGGAGAGACAGAGGACTTCTGTGAGTAGGTACACACTCACAATGTCACAAGAGAGACAGAGGGCTTCTGTGAGTAGGTACACACTCACAATGTCACAGGAGAGACAGAGGACTTCTGTGAGTAGGTACACACAATGTCACAGGAGAGACAGAGGACTTCTGTGAGTAGGTACACACTCACAATGTCACAGGAGAGACAGGCAAATGCAGGTACTCTGAGTGTGACCTTCATCCTCAAGACTCCTCTGTGCTTTGAAGACTCAATTTACTGAACCTGCTTCCAGGGTCCCTAGTCCCTGCAATAATCTTAGGATCTACATGGACATTCCCTGTTAAGTCACAATTGTTTCATCAAAACAGAGTGCAATTCTGTTAATGTCCACAGTCCCTATTCGCTCCATGCTTGTGATGTGTCTCTTCTAGTGGCCAGCTCCTACTAAGATCAACTTCACATTTAGCCATTTAACAAATATTTTTAATTGTTTGTATGTATTTATTTACTGTGCTCATTTATTTACGTGTGTGAGAGAGAGAGAATGTGTGTAATAGATATATAGGTACATGGATAGATAAATAGATAGATAGATAGATAGGAAATTAGAGGCTCAACTCCATGAAAATACTTGCAGCGAGATACCACTATACACTTATTCAATATAACCAGGTTTAAGACCCATAAAGCCAAATGTTGGCAAAGACATGGAGCCACTGACACTCTCATACATGGCTGGAGGAGATACAAAATGATATAGCCATTATAGATGACAGTTAGACAGTTTCTTTAAAGTTAAACATATTTGTCCTGTGATTGAGTAATTCTACTCCCAGGTCTTTAGTTCAAGGAATTGAAAACACCAATTACAAAAACTTATACTTCAAAAAGTTTATAAGAGTTTAATTAAAAGTAGTCAAAAACAGGTCATGTAGATGTGCATTAACCAGGGATAGGGTAACATGTGTCGTATGCATATATGGAATGACTCTGTTAAACAAGTGACAGCACACTTGACTCTCAAAGGTGTCGTACTTAGTAACAGGATCAGTCACAAACAATTCCTTTTCTGAGACAGGATAACCAGGGCTCTGACATTTCTAAATTATATGCAGTTTCCAAATTGTAGCATCATAAATTGGTTGCCCTGGAGCAGAGACAGGCAATGATTGACATAAAGGATCTCAAGGGAACTTTTTCCAGGGAAAGAAATAGTTTCATACTTAAGTGCATGTGGTTACATAGCTCATAATTTACATAAAATTTACTCATCTATGTTGGGAAGTGGGCAAATTTGGTTCCAAAGGAATCATTTGACATCAAAGCTTTTAAGAAATATACAGATACTGACATTTTAAAGGTTGTTTGGTGAAGTGTCCTGTATCTCAGCATAAACAGGGACCTTACAGATACATGTATGCAACAGGAGATCAACAATGCCTTGAGGCCCCAGTACAAGTATCAGACAGTCCTCCTGCACTCAAGGGAAGCATTCTTCTTGGCCCAGCTACAGAGTCAAGGCTAAATGTATCATCTCTTCTGCCCTCTGGTGTTTGGGGTGGGCAATGAAAGAGTCCTCACTGATGATAAAGTTTCTGTGGTTGGTCTTCAACAAAATGAATGGAAGAAGAAGGAATTTGACGACCCTAGAGGGGCAAGTTGGTCCTAGGTAGGCATCTATGGGAATATCAGGATCTAGTGAACAAAGGAACCAGCCTCTTAATGACAGAGGGAAAATATGGCATAAAATATAAATGAGGGTTTAGAGACTGCAATAAGGTAAGAATGAAAATGAAACCACAGGAGATGAAATAGTAGTAGTTCCATGAGGATCTATGAGGCCTCAGGGGGCATATGTATGTATCCCTTTACCTGTGGGTATATTTGCTCAGGGACATGGAACAGGCATCTCTTCTGCTGGACATTTCTGGACCTTCTGACACTACTTACACCTCCAATATTTATATTCTTATATTATTATAATCACATTTAAAGATTCAGAGCTATGGCCCACAAACAAGGAGGCACATTACGTTTTTGGGTCTGGGTTACTTCAAACTCAGTATATTTTCTTGTTTCATCAATTTGTCTGCACATGATTTAATATCTGATTAATATTGCACACATTATAGTAATAATATTCAATAAATCCATGCCTCAGCCTCTGTAGTGCTGGGGTTTACAGGAGTGTGCCACACCACAGCTGAAGGAAAAATTGAATTACATATGTAGGAGAAAGGGTGGGGGCAGACAGAGTCGGACAGAGTCAGAGAAAGAAACGGAAGCAGAGTCAGAGTGGAGAAAGACCGAGATAGAAACAAAGAGGAAGATGGAGGCAGAGGCTAAAAGTCTCAGGAAAGTGGGAATGTTGGCAAACTCAAGTACTAGCAATTGAGAAGCAGAGGCTGGTGGATCTTGAGTTTAATGACAGCCTGGAATGCACAGCAAGGCCTCATGTCCCAAAAAAGAAAGAACAGCAAAATGATGCCAATGATAATAAAAGTAAAGACAAAGGCCAGAAAAATATCTACAATGAGACATAAGTATACAGCCATCCAATGCAACTATATTAATGATTCCCAGGTCCCAGTGTAGGTCAAGATATGCAGCAACTGGTACCTCACACATTTCTAAAGGGGTTGAAATATGATACAGTCATTTTGGAAGACAGTTTGGCACAATCTTTCTGGGAATCAGTTCTTTTCTTCTATCATGTGGGTCCCGGGAATCGAACTCAGGTCATCATGTTTGGAAGCAAGGGCCTTTACTGCCACTGAGTGATCCAATTACCTTGCATCTTTCAAAGTTAAACATACACATGGTCATATCTATGTTTGCACCAAAAGAATTGAAAGTCTGTGGCCACACAAAGTTATGTTTGGAATTGTCCATAATGGACTGTTTAGAAACAGCCTGGTGATGCTTGCCTGCAATCCCACACTGAAGAGGTCAAGGTAAGAGAATGGTGAATGTGATCCCAGCCTGGGCTACATAATGAGAGCCTTGTCTCAAAAAACATGACCTCTCCCACCCAAAGAAGAGTCTTAACATGGAAGTGACTCAGATGTGCAGCTGCTGGGAGGATAAAAGGAACTGAGGATTTTATACATGGATTAGAACTCTTTAATGACAGATGGAAGCATTTATCTCATCTCAAAGACATTATGCTGGATGGCAGATAATCAAAGGAACTGAGGATTTTATATATGGATTAGAACTCTTTAATGACAGATGGAAGCATTTATCTCATCTCAAGGACATTATGCTGGATGGCAGATAATCACAGTGCTTCTTCTTACAGGGCATGACAGGAAGAGCTACAGTGTTCCCAAGCCACATCCAGGTGCAAACAACAGCAACAGAAATAGAGCATGATGGCATGGGGGGAGGGCTTCTTGGGATGAACAAAAAGTATCTATGAGCTCAGTCACTGTGCCAGGGCTTAGCATTCCCTTCATCTGTGCCTTGGTGTCCAGGACAGACAACACAGGAGTCTTCACTTTCATCCGAAGGTGTTGTGAATGAAAAGGAACTTTGTCCTGGGAAAACTGGTGCCCAAGGAAGGTTAATTGGCCAGAGGTAGAGGGATGAGAAGTTCAAAACTCAATAGGACAACAGGACACACCCTCTCAATGACAGAGATGATTTTGGGGAAAGAAAAGGCACAGTTTGGCACCATTGTAAATGGTATAACATACAGAAGACCTTGAGTTGCTGGGGTTGAAAAATTTAAAAACAATAACATAAGAATGAAAATTAATCACATGGACTATTGAGAAGAGTTAGGATGCTACAAGAGGAGTTCTTTAAAACAGGAAGACACTCCCATACATGTCAAAACTGCCAGTCAGGGTGCCAGGGTCAGGAATCTCTTCTGTTAGACGTGTGTGCACATTCCTACCTCTCCCATCCATGCCACACACTACAGCAGATGGTCTTCACATATGTCACATGCTCATATAAGTGTGGGCTTCAGAGTGCCTGCAAACACACATTGGGAATAAGAGCAAATTTATTATTAGAGGAAGCACATCTGGACATGCTGGCCAAGCCTCACTCCTGGCCCAGCTTGAGGTATTTATGAACATGTCAAATCAGGTTCTCATAAAAATGGACCATTTGCAAATTGAGAAGGAAATAGATGAAATTTTCTCTACAGAGACAATCTGTACAGAGTTTTTCAGAGGCTGGCATGCTCAGTGGCTGACGTCAGAGAGGTCCAGGAGCTGAGCTCTGAAAGCCTGTGTGGTTCAAATTCATTTGCAGAAACCTAATTGCTAATATGTTGATATTAAGAGTTAGGATCTATAGAAGGCCCAGAGGGCCATAGTTTGCACATTCTACAAGGGGAGTACACAGTGTGTAATCTTTGTGCCAAACAACTAGTCCTTGCCTCACAGTAGATGTGCTGGCAACCTGACCCTGTATTTCTTGGTCCACAGAATTACACATACATTTCTGCTGTTTATAAATTACACAGCTTATGATTGTTTTTGTTTATGAGATGTAGGTCTTGTTCTGTTGCCCAAGCTGGTCTAGAACTCCTGGGCTCATGCAATATTCCTGTCTGAGGTTCTGAGTAGCTGGGCCCATAGATACCGATCATAATATCTTGGTCAGTTCGTGATCTGACTGGAACAGTAGCTTGGACTTATGAAGACAATAGGACTTAGGGTAATCAGATTTTCTACTCGCCACTTATAAATGTGTGGAAACATGGAACTTACTGAGAGAAGGGTGGGATTTTGATGAAGTCCATCCTGTGTAGTCAACATTCCCCAAAAGTTCTTGGGGAAGAGAAGAGGATGTAGAGAAGATAAGGGGAGGAGAGGAGAAAGGAGCCTAGTACCAGAGGAGTGAGAAAGAAGATGGATGCACTTTGGGACTTACACACCCACAATTTTATGAGAGCCTTTATGGATTATGTCTAGTAAAAATTTGTCTAGCATTTTGAGTAAGGAATGATAAGTAGAGTGTTTGTCATACATGTTGGCAAAATGGACAACTATAAAGATCAGTTATGGTTACATGAATGCTGGAATCAACGTAGGCTTCTAAATGGGCTGTGAGAACTTCAGGCTAACCTCAACTTTACTGAAGTTCACATACCTTTCCTTACATTGGGGATTACATATTCTTGTTTTTTGCCATGAGCCCCTTTTAGCTCCTGAATCTTCTGGGGCAGAGTCTTGGTCCAGAACTGTTGTCTTCTGGCCTTCAGGGCTCGGCCCACAGCAGGCTGGATGTCCAGCTGCAGGTACTGTTCATTTTGGTCTGACACAGGCCAGTAGGGTAGACCCTCACTGTTGGGGTTCCTGTGGATATGCCAACCAGCAAGGAAGTATGAGGTCACTTTCATTATAAGGCCCGATCTTCCAATTGACTCAGGGCAGTGGACTAAGCAGACCAGGGGACTGATGAGGCAGATGGCCCAATTTAGGGATACAAGTGTGACCCTCTAGTTTATACTCCATGTGGGGGAAGGCTACTTGGCCTGTTTTGTGCCTTCTTCTCAGAGGCAAGATCTAAAGAACAGTACTATAGTACTGTGACCCACCCACAGCTCACTGTGAGATGACCAGTAGCCAGCACCTACAAAGTGTCTATCTCAGTGTACCTTGGGTATGAGGACTCTATCATATGTAGGATCTATGCATGCTAATGAGATCACCAATCACAAATGGATCCCTAGATGGAGACTCAACTCCTGGAGGCTGAGAGAAGAGCATCTTCTTACCCATATCGTGCAAAATTGGCCCAGTACTTCATCATTCTCCTGCTCAGCAGCTTCTCCTTTCCAGTGAGGTCAACTGCAGATGAGAGGGCAGGGGTCCAGATCCCAGCCATTTAGTGTAGCTGCTCAATGCATGCTTCGTACTCACCATGCCAGCTGCAGCCTAAAACTCAATTCCAGGCTTCATTCCCTCCCTCCCTTACAACTCAGCATCCAAGATCAATTTAGTTCTCTAAGTAATGCTCCAAGGCTTAGTCCTGAGCATTTCCTCTATCACAAGCAAAACTAAGAAAGATCCAGACCCACAGGAGGTTTTAGAGCTGTGAGACAGTACACACTTGATCCTGTTTTTCCCAGAGCATTGAATTCCTAAACTGGACTTGAAGCTCAGACATCCTTCAGGTACAAACTTCATTCTCCATTCTGTTCATGGAAAACAAGGGAGACTCACATTTGACACCCCAGAAGAAGGATCCAAAGATAAGGAAAACCTCATCACCATGGTCAGCCTTTACGTGCCGAGGCCTGAAATCCTTGAGAAAGTTGGGGTGATGCTGAAACTCATAGAAGTAGACAGGGGCACGGAAACCTGAGGACAAGAACACATTGTGACGTAAGCACAGCTTGCCTCATACAGTGCTGATCCACATTTGGTGACAAGATAACTTGGTCTCACGTTATCTGGAATCACAACAGTTGAGTGTGGAGTCCCAGCCTGGGACTTTCCCATTGGCTGTGGGAAAGCATGATGTTAAATAATGACTCTGCTCTCCCCAGGGGAATAGAGTATCATTCAGCTGTTTCCTCAGCTATACCCAGATAAGTTGTCATTCTCTTACACTCAATATAAATATTTACTAGATAAAGGCTCTCAGGTGTCTGAAACCAGAGATCTGATTCAGATCCAGGTCAAGCCTGGACACTACAGAGCTCACCTGGGACCCACAGCTCTGAGCTTCCTCCCTCTACCTTGTTACAGATGTACTCACGCTGAAAATGTGCTACTTGGAGTGCAGGGATCACAAACATGAAGTCCCCCATCATCTCTGCGAACTGTATTTGGAGGGTTTGTGGGTCCTCAGTGTCCCCCATGTACTCTTCCATTATCAGGTCACTACACTCAGGAGGCAGCATCTATACCAAGGGGATTGGAAGAATGAGGTTGGATAGGCATTAGGATAGCTAGGCAACATTCTTAGGGTGGGGGAATGCAGATGAGGTCTGGTATACGGGGAAAGTTCTGAGTGACCCTAACCAGCCAAACACACACACACACACACACACACACACACACACACACACACACACA
>CABHPQ010156312.1:32133-45270 GCA_902168405.1 Peromyscus aztecus
ACACACACACACACACACACACACACACACACACACACACACACACACTTCTAGGGATGCTTTCTGAGCAGGATATTGAGAGGTCTTCTCATTGGGGACAGGTCTCAGATTCTCACCAACTGTTCTGCTGTTGTGCTCTTCAGAATATTTTGTACTGTCTTTCTGGTTATTTTCTTTAATGTTTGAGAAGAGTTGAAGATCTGGAATGTGGAGAATATTTTGAGTTTGAAGTGGGCTGGATATGGATCAATGAATCTCTGAGCTCCCACTGCCCACCATATAAGACCCCAGGCATATGGGAGATTAGAACTGGGCCTTACCAGTGGGAGAATCCAGCCATACTCATCATTGTTGACACCAATGATGCTGGGGACAGGATGAAAATCAGCAGAGGCCAACAACTCCTGAGGATGCCTGGGTAGGAACATCCCATCCACCACACCAGGGATGATCCTGAAGGCCTAAGGGACATGCAAGGTCAGTATTGAAGATTTATCTTACACACACACACACACACACACACACACACACACACACACACACACGATGGCCCTTGAATGTTCTCCATCATTTCCCTATTTCCTAATTTGTCTCAAGATGGTCATCCCCACCACACCTCTCCCATATCACCCTTGAAGAGACCCTACACTTAAATTAGCTTATGTAGGTGTTCATTTTGTACCCAAGACTAAAAGGATACCAAGCCATGCAGAAAGGGTAATTTGTCCAGAGTAGTAAGGACTTGTTTGTCACACACCCTGTTGTCTCCTATCTTGCTAGCCACACAATTCTACCAACCTTGTTAATTGCCAGAATTTCTGCTTCACTCTTGCCTCGAAGGCAGTGCACCAGGGCCTCTGAGTTCAAAGTTGCACAGCCAGATAGATTTGCCACTGTCTGTAATGGGAGCAGGTGTGAGTTGACTTATACTCCCTGGCAGGGAGCAGTATCTTAGCAGTCCCAAGTGGATACCACTGTCCTTAAATATAACACCATATTGTGTGTTTTGCACAGGTTACAGTACAATGTGAAATTGTTCCCATTTTCCTGTTGCTCAGAGTTGACAATTGAGAGAGGGAGTATTCTATCTGTATGTTTTTGTGGTTGTTTTTTTTTTGTGTGTGTGTGTGTACGTGTTCCTGTGTGACAGTGTGTATTGTGTGGCACATTTTGCCTGTGAAAAGTCAGAGGATGACCTTGGATATAATTTGTCATCTTCCTCCTTGTGAGACAGGGTCTCTTGTTTGCTGCTGCCTACACCAATGGAGCTGACCTTTAGAGCACTCCCGTCTCTGCCACCCACCTCACCATAGGAACACTGGGATTGCAAATAAGTACTACCACATCTAGTCTTATGTGGTTTTTGGGGATTTGAATTCAAGTCCTTACCCTGGCACAGGAGGCCCTCTCACCCACCAAGTCATCTCCCAAAACCATGCATACTTTTTTTTTTTTTTTTTTTTTTTTGCCAAAGATGGAAGCTGCTGGGAGCAGCTTTGCCAGCCATATAATATATTCAGCATACATAAAGTAGAGGGAAGTAGATTCTAATCCTTGAACTTCTTAGAAATTATTGGAAAGAAGCTATTTCCCATGGTCCTTGTTTACCACTGAACACAGTACAAGAGTATCAGAGGCTCAGGGCTAAGGCAGAAAGCCAGGACTGGGGTGATGGAGGACACTCACCATGAAGACCATCTCAGAGGTGTTAGAGATAAGGCGAGGCAGCAGGGCCACCCCACTCTGCATGATGGCTCTGTGGAAGAGTCCTTGGGACATGGGGGACACAACATGGAAAGACACACTTGTGCCACCCGCTGACTCGCCAAAAATGGTGACCCGGTCAGGGTTGCCTCCAAAGTGGGCGATGTTCTGCTGGACCCAGTGTAGGGCAGCCACTTGGTCTAAGAAGCCCCAGTTGCCTCTGGCGTGCTCGTCTCCAGTGCTGAGAAGTGGAAGGGACATGGATCAAAGGGCTGTCTAGGCTCTTCTCAGCTGCTATTGCCCAGCCCAGCCCTAATCTCACCTGAAGAAGCCCAGGACACCCAGACGGTACTGGATATTGACCACCACCACATCCTCAATGGCTGCCAGTATGGATCCATCATACCAGGAAGCCATGCCTATAACCAGAGAACCACCATGGATCCACACCATCACCTGGAGAAGTCAAGAGAGATGCCAGGAGACTTCTATTGGGCACAAGCTCAAAGTGGAACTGCCTCCCAGATTATGGACTGCTTCCTGTCTGTGCAGCTAAACACACCAGGACTGCTCAGCCTCTTAGACCCCCACAGGTGAGGAACACAGTCTCATCAGCATATTTCCAAGTCCCACTGTCACACCAGGAACCTTAGTTTGGATTAATGAATTTAAGTCCAGAGCAATATCACTCTCACTACCAGACTCTTCAAAAGTGGAAAAGGCGTCTCCATAAGAGTTTTTCCTGATTATGAATCCAAAGGGTCAGCAAATCTCATTGAAATAACCAATATACCAAGCTGGAAATTTGGCTTATGTCAATTTTCATCCCTTGGACAACTGCCTGGATGTCTAGGGATCAAGTTTGTAGAGTAAGTCCTTCCTTAGTACATGAACCACAGTCCCTGACCTCTCAAAGCTCCAGTACTCTGTGTTCTGTACCCATAGCTTAGGTTGTTCACCGTGGCTGAAAAGAAACCTTCTTGGACCCACTAGGGAAAGTCGTCTCATCAGGGTCTACAGTGCAATAGAACTCAGGCTGATTTTGTCCTTTCTAATATTCCTGGGAAAGGAATCTCCACCCCCACCCAATTGACTATGGCCCAACTCTCACAGGCAGGTTAGAGCCCTCATGGGTATGAGCTGGAGTGTAGATGTTGAGATACAGGCAGTCTTCAGACACAGAGATGGGAGGCATGATCAGCTTTATCCTCTTCAGACCCTCTAAATTCATTATATCAGCATTTTGTAGACACCTGGAGACAATGATAGATGCTGATCCCAAGAAATGTTCGGAGACATTTCTCCTATATCTCCTAGTAATATCAGAAAACACACCCATAAAGTCTCACCAACACTGAAGCCTAAACATGAGCTGAATAAGGATGGCATCAATAGACATATTGAAGTGGTTAGGTAAAGACCATGAGACATCAATACTACAGAAAGAGATACAGGCAACTAAGGAATGCTCAGAGTGGGAGAAAAAGTCTTCCCTAGGGAACAGCACACTGTAGAAGCACATCTATTATTGTTCCCAGGTACTTTGATATTTGGATGCTGTGTCTACAATGGTACTGATGGAATGAATGGACAGTGTTGTCCCATAGGGAGTAAGAACTCCTTCATCCCATGTCCAGACTCTCAGGGAACCTCTTTCTCTTACATATTCTCCAGTGTAAGCTTGTATACTTGTTCCTTGGACAATGGCACTTAACCTTATGGGTTACCACACTGACTGTGCAGGGTAGGGCTGCCAAGTACTGCTGCCCTCCCGAGGGACTTGTAGTGCATGATACCAGACTCAGGGCTCTTGTTGCTTAGTATAAGCACACTGAACTTTGTCCACAGACCTCTCCACTCCAAGAGTTCACTTGGCACAATCTGATTCTGGGACCAGTTTGGATCTTTCTCACTGTAGTACCTGAAGCTAACTCCCTGCAGGTGCTAAGCTCTGACCCAGGAGCCTGGCACAGTTGTTCAATTCTAATCCTTAATGTATGCATCAGAAAAAATGCATGGGAGATGCCCCTCAGCACAGGAAGAACTGCTGTGTAGCTGAGATGCAGGAAATACTTCAGCATGGCCCAGAGCTCAGAGCAACTAACTGTTCACCCCAGGGCCAGACATCCTCTGGGTCTAGAACTTACATGGCCGGTTGTGAGGTTCCATCTCTCACACCATTCCACGGATCAGGGGCTTCAGGGGGTGCAAAGCGAAGTGGTCCTACAGGTGGCTTGGCAAAGGGAATTCCCAGGAAGGTGTGGACACCAATTTTGGTGTCCTTCACATGGACAAGGCTGCCTCGGACCTGGCCTGTGTGTGTGTTTCTGATGGGGCTGGCCTCTGATGAGTCCTGACCTGGGTGGAGAGATGCCATCAGGGTTAGTTTTGTGCAATCAGCTCCTACAGATTTTGGGATTTCCCACCTCACTGTTACCAGCCACACAGGAAGGGAACTCCCAGGGCCTCCTAGTTCAGCTGTGGGGTGTGAGCGTGGGAGCTTCCCTATCCCTCAGGGCCAGGAACCTTTCCCATTTCCTCTTTGAAGGGTGCCAAAGCATTTCTATGTTCAAAGAGGTCACACACTCAGTGTCATTTGGTAGCATGAAGGTATTATCATTATTATTATCCAAAGCAAGGAATAGTCACAGTCACACACGGAGATGGGAAATGCCTCTTCTGCTCTTCTCCTGACCTCAGCTCCTCAGAGCCCTTCACACTGGCCTGACTCCTCAGTGTGCAGTAACCTTAGACATCTCTGACCCTCTGTGTACTAAGTGCCTACTCTGTGGGATTTGGTGGAGGCACTGAGTGGCACACATTCCCATACTTTTATCTGTCATCTCTTTGAGCTCCTCCCTCCCTGGCGCCTTTCTCCTGCAAACTTAGCCTCTAACTGAACTGGGCAGCTCTGATCCACGTCCCCATTGTCACTTAGGGAGTCTCACCCTGCGCACGGAGGAGGATAATCAGGAGTCCACAGGCCACAGCATTCAGCCAGCCAGGAAGTCTGCCCAGTGGCATGATGGACTTGCAGGCCTGAGACTGTTGTCTCAGACTGACTGTTCCAACAACCCAAAGCAGATTATATATGCTGCCCAGACAGGACCAGAAGGAATGCAGGTGGGAGAACACGTGGGGCGGGGCAAAGTTTCACTTCCTGAGAATTAAGGCGGAAGTGACAGGAGCCAATTACCAACAGTCAGGACAAATACACTTCTGCAGTCCTGCTCTTTGTCCTTCTGGAAAGATATAGTATGGCTTCTGCAGTTCTTCTGGGAAACCAGGAGCCCTGTTCTCAAACCTAGATTCTCAAGTCATGACCATTGTCCTTTTACTTACTGGCCAGATGTCAGTGCTGTTGTGGAGGTCAGGGGACAGAATGCTGTAACAGGAGAAGCCAGCAGGGCTTCTTCAAGTAGGTAAATACTGAAGATGCCACAAATGGAGAGAAGCACACTGGCAGAAGCTCAGAATGTGACCATTACAGTGATCATCGGTCCTACATGGATCCCTCCCCATAGATTATGGCTGTTTCATACTGCGTCTCCTCTAGTGGCCAGCTCCTTTGCAGATCAACTTCATAGTCCTTTATGCACTTGGAAAATTCTTTTTAACATCATTCTTATTTGTTTGTTTGTTTATTCATTTAATAATAATTTATTGTGTGTGTGTATGTAGGTGTGTGGGTGCTCACATGCTATGACATGTGTGTGAGGGTCATGAGGCAACTTCTGGGAGTCAGTTCTTTCCTCCCACCATGTAGAATACTATTGGGGATCCAACTCAGGTTTTCAGGCTTTGTTGGAAGTCTTTTTACTCACTTAGGCATCTTACCACTCATTACCCCGACTTGATAACATTTCATCAGATAACACTGATGTCTCCAACACTGAGGACAATCTGGGCTCTCAGAGCCTGTGGAAAAGCTAGAGATATGGGTCTATAAATGGGAGTTTCAGAATCATAGAGAACCCTGGTGAGACGCATCAATGAGTTCAGAATCAGAAATTCACACCTTGGCTCAGTTTGATTTCCTGGAGGAAGTGGTGCGATGATCCACATCAGACAGCCTTTAGTACCCTCTGAGAACTGACCTAGACTCTAACTTCGAGCCCCCAGCCAGGGAACCCACAGCCTGGCACAGCAGGACTTCCCCCTTGGTTCTTTTCTGGCTCCTCTGACAAAACAGTCATGGCTTCTCCTGCCTCCTCCAACTGGCAAGGGCTGCTTTTGGTTCAATATTGTGCTTACAATGCACTCTTGTGCAATCTGTGGTCCCAGCCCTTCCTGCCAGGTGCTTCCCCTACTTCAGTTCCACAACCAAATGAACGGGGGAACCCAGGGGCAAACTGAAACAATTGGTCAGCTTTGCAAAATAGCATAAAGTGACACTAATGGTATTAGTGACAACGATAAGGTGAGAATGAAAATGAAACCACAGGAGATGAAATAGTAGTGTCACAAGGATCCAGGGGGCAGATGTGCTCAGGACAGGGAACAGGCATCTCTTGCCCTGGACATTTCTGGACCTTCTGATACCACACCCCGCTTCCAGGACACAGTCACAGACACATATTCACAAATGTCCTAAGCATGCAAATATGTATTACATAGCATTTCCAGTCCCTGGTAATAAGAACAAACCTTAGGAGACAGGAACACAAACACACAGATGCCCCCTCCCCCTCTGCAAGACCCCCATAGACCCCTTTGCAGACACAGACACCAGACACAGACACACACATACACACTAACACATTTTATGCACTTTTTCAGCCTTGAAGGACTAATGAATATGTCCAGACCCACTTCTCATTTAAAAAAAAAAACTGTACCACTCACCTCTTGGGAAAGACACAGATGAATGAGTTGATTGACTTGAATGCCAATCGTAGGTGCTATCTAAGTTGCCTCATATATTGAAACCCAATGTGAAATTAACGTTGGGGCTGTTAGGAGGTTGAGGTATCATGAGCACCATTGTTTATCTTGAGAACAGAAGGTAAAATCTTTAGTCTAGAGAGCTGGGCTTTGTTATCCAGTAAATCTACTGGCATCTTGACTCTGGACTTCTTTGTCTCCAAAACTGCACACATTTCATTTGTTTATAAGCTACATAGTTTAACACACACACACACACACACACACACACACACACACACACACACACAGAGTTACATATGTAATATCTATTATTGAGATGCAGTGCCCCTGTTACCATATGGGCTATTTTTTTAATTAAATTTTTTATCATTTTACATACTATCCCCAGTCCCCTCTCCCTCCCCTACTCCCATCTCCCCACCTCCTCCACATCCCACCCCCATCTACTCCTCAGAGTGGATAATGCCTCCCTTGGGTAGTCAACAAAGTCTGGCATACCAAGTTGAGGCAGGGCCTAGCCTCTCCCCTCTGCATCAAGGCTGAGCAAGGTATCCCACTATAGGGAATGGGCTCCAAAAAGCTAGTTCATGCACCAGAGATAAGTCCTGATCCCACTGCCAGGACCTCCACAAACAGATCAAGCCTCACAACTGTCACATTCAGAGGGTCTAGTTTAGTCCCATGTAGATTTTGTAGGTGTCAGTCCAAAGTCTGTGAGTTGCCACTGGCTCGGGTCAGCTGTCTCTGTGGTTTTCCCCATCATGCTCTTGACCCCTCTTGTTCATATAATCCCTCCTACCTCTCTTCAACTGCTCTCCAGGAGCTCAACCCAGCGCTTGGCTGTGGATCACTGCATCTGCTTCCATCAGTTACTGGATGAAGGTTCTATAATGACAATTAGGGTAGTCATTAATCTGATTACAGCGAAAGACCAGTTCAGGCACCCTCTCCACTGTTGCTAGGAGTCTTAGCTGGGGTCATCCTTGTGGAATCCTGGGAATTTCTTTAGCATCAGGTTTCTCCCTTGCCCATAATAGCTCCCTCTATCAAGATATCTCTTTCATTGCTCTCCCTCTCTGTGCCTCCCCCAACTCGGCCATCTCTACCCCTCATGTTCCCATCCCCATCCCCTCCCTTATACCTCCCCTCCCAGTTTACCCAGGAGATCTTAACTCTTTTCCTTTCTGGGGCCCTCCACGCATGTCTCTTAGGGTCTTCTTTTTTACCTAGCTTCTCTGGGGTTATGGATTGTATCCTGGTTACCTAGCTTCTCTGGAGCTGTGGATTGTAGTTTGGTTATCCTTTGCTTCATATCTAGTATCCACATATGAGTGAGTACATACCATGTTTGTTTTTCTGGGTCTGGATTACCTCACTCAGGATGATTTTTTCTAGTTCCATCCATTTGTCTCCAAATTTCATGATGTTATTGTTTTTTACCTTTGAGTAATACTCCATTGTGTAAATGTACCACATTTTCTTTATCTGTTCTTTGGTTGAGGGGCATTAGGTTGTTTTCAGGTTCTGGCTATTATGAATAATGCTACTATGAACATAGTTGAGCAAATGTCCTTGTGGTATAATTGAGCATCTTTTGGGTATATGCCCAAAAGTGATATTGCTGAGTCTTGAGATACGTTGATTCCCATTTTTCTGATAAACTGCCATACTGATTTCTAGAGTGACTGTGCAAGTTTGCATACCCACCAGCAGTGGAGGAGTGTTCTTGCTCCACATCCTCTCCAACATAAACTGTCATCAGTGTTTTTGATCTTAGCCATTCTGACAGGTGTAAGATGGTATTTCAGTGTTGTTTTCATTTGCATTTCCCTGATGACTAAGGATGTTGAGCAATTCCTTAAATGTCTTTTGGCTATTTGAGATTCTTCTGTTGAGAATTCTCTGTTTAGTTCTGTAACCCATTTTTTTTTTTCCAGAGCTGAGGACCAAACCCAGGGCCTTGTGCTTGCTAGGCAAGTGCTCTACCACTGAGCTAAATCCCCAACCAAAATATATATTTTTTTGAGACAGGGTTTCTGTATGTAGTTTTGCGCCTTTCCTGGAACTCACTCTGTAGCTCAGGCTGGCCTCGAACGTAACCCATTTTTTTAAAACTGGATTATTTGGTATTTTGATGTCTAGTTTCTTGAGTTCTTTATATATTTTGGAGATCAGCCTTCTGTCAGATGTGGGGTTGGTGAAGATCTTTTTCCCATTCTATAGGCTGCCATTTTGTCTTATTAACTGTATCCTTTGCCTTACAGAAGCTTCTCGGTTTCAGGAGATCCCATTTATTAATTGTTACTCTCAGTGTCTGTGCTACTGGTGTTATATTTAGGAAGTGGTCTCCTGTGTCAATGCGCTCAAGGCTACTTCTCATTTTCTTTTCTATCAGGTTCAGTGAAACTGGATTTATGTTGAGGTCTTTGATCCACTTGGACTTGGGTTTTTGTACATGGTGATAGATATAGATCTATTTGTGTTCTTGTACATGTCAACACCCAGTTATGCCAGCACCATCTATTGAAGATGCTTTCTTTTTTACAATGTAAAATTTTGGCTTCTTTTTCAAAAATCAGGTGTTCATAGGTGTGTGAGTTAATGTTAGGGTCTTCAATTTGATTCCACTGATCATGTGTCAGTTTTTATGACAGTACCAAGCTGTTTTTATTACTATAGCTCTATAGTAGAGCTTGAAGTCAGAGGTGGTGATGCCTCTGAAAATTCCTTTATTTACAGGATTGTTTTAGTTATCTTGGTTTCTTTGTTTTTCCATATGAAGTTGAATATTGTTCTTTTGAGGTCTGTGAAGAATTGTGTTGTGATTTTGATGGGGATTTCATCAAATCTGTAGATTGCTTTTGGTAAGATTGCCATTTTTACTATGTTTGTCCTACCTATCCAAGAGCATAGGAGATCTTTCCATTTTCTGATATCTTCTTCAGTTTCTTTCTTCAGAGACTTAAAGTTCTTGTCATACGGGTCTTTCATTTGTTTGGTTAGAGTTACCCCAAGATATTTTATGTTATTTGTGACTATTGTAAGTGGGTGCTGTTTTTCTGATTTCTTTCTCAGCCCATTTATCATTAGTCTTTAGTCCCTGTTCGTTAGTCTTTAGTCCCTATTTTTTTTTCTTTTTTCTTTAGTCCCTGTTCATGGCACCATTCTGCGGGGTGTTTACCCACCAACCCCACAGCTCCCCAGAGTTTTCTTGAGTGTGAGCAGCAGGAAATATTAGATAGAAGGATTTAGATTGTGGAGATAAACAGAAAATACAGGATAGCCTGGAGAGGGCCTGGAACCTATTCCAACTGGCCCCGACTGTCTCTGCCCCAGGGTATTTATAGAGATGCCAAGGGGTGGAGCAAAAGACCTCCACCCCTTTGTATATAGGAGAGCTACTGATTTTTTTGAGTTAATCTTGTATCCTACCACATTACTGAAGGTGTTTATCAGCTGTAGGAATTCCCTGGTAGAATTTTTGGGGTCACTTATGTATACCGATAGAATACAAGAGATGGAAGAGAGAATCTCAGGCGTTGAAGATATGATAAAAAAATAGACTCGTTGGTCAAAGAAAATGTTAAATCCAACAAATTCTTAACAGAAAACATCCAGGAAATCTGGGACACCATGAAAAGACCAATCCTACTGTGGGAGCCCGTTTTCAGGTTCCTGGTGGCTTTACCCAGCAGGTCTGCATAGAGAGGTTGATTAGGACCATGGGCCTGATTGCAAGTGTCTGAGATGGTATGCACTTGGTTATGCTGGGGAGGGGGGAGGTCTTTTGCTCCACACTTTGGTGTCTCTATAAATACCCTGGGGCAGAGACAGTCGGGGCCAGTTGGAATAGGTTCCAGGCCCTCTCCAGGCTATCCTGTATTTTCTGTTTATCTCCACAATCTAAATCCTTCTATCTAATATTTCCTGCTGCTCACACTCAAGAAAACTCTGGGGAGCTGTGCGGTTGGTGGGTAAACACCCCGCAGAATGGTGCCATGAACAGGGACTAAAGAAAAAAGAAAAAAAAATAGGGACTAAAGAAAAAAAGGGGGGGGACTAAAGAAAAAAGGGGACTAAAGACTAATGAACAGGGACTAAAGACAAAGTAATAGGGACTAAAGATAAAGGAAAAAATAGTTTTATTACAGAGTTTTTGGCAAAAGTGTGAGTCATCCCTGCCAGTGAAAAGGGGGCATGCCAGGTGTTATGGAATGTATCTCTATCTATCTATCTATCTATCTATCTATCTATCTATCTATCTATCTATCTATCTATCTATCTATCTGTCTATCTATCTATCTATCTATATTACTGAGGGGCAGGGGTTTTATCCTCGAGAAAAAAGGACTGGAAGGATGTCTAATACTGCAGCGCAAAATTCTCTTCTGTCAAAATTTTCTATCTTCTATCCCATTCTCAATTTCTATCTGTGAAAAATAAGTATAAATTATAGTGTAGGAAAAACTTAGAAGTGTAAGATTGTGTAGAAAAAAATTTAAGTAAGGCAACTGGACAGAGAAACTCTTCAGTTTTCTAACTTTGGGGGCTATGAACACAAACTGGGAAAAAACTTTAAGCCTTACAGGTAGCAAAAAAACTCTTCTTTGAGCTTATCAGGAAGAAAAAAGTTTCCCATGGAAGTTTTTGACCTGGGGACAGCTGAAATGTTAAGTCCAAGCAGCAGGAGAAAGTGATTTCTCCCCGAGGCAAAAATGCAGGTGTAAAAAGCCAAAAACTTTAAAGTGCACCAGAATTTTGGCATCCAACTTGGCCTCTTCAGGAGGTAAATGTTCAACTGTTAGGAATTGGGACATTATCTCAAGTAAAACAGAGTGCAAGATGGCTCGAATGTATAGGTCCAGAAGGACAGAGAGGTAAATTAAAGCCATATGTGGCTAACATAGCTATGAACCTGTGGGGTCGAGACCTGTTGCAACAATGGAATACTCAGATTAACATCCCTCCAGTCTCAGAAACAAATAATAAACTAGCACATGTTTCTGAGAGAAATATTAGAAGGCATTATTCTGAGTGGTCACCAGCCATCCATATTATACAAGAACAGGGCACAACAACTAAAGATCTCCCAAAGACACCAACAGCTCTACCTTTAAAATGGTTAACAGACAAGCCTGTATGGGTTCAGCAATGGCCTTTAACAACAGAGAAACTCCAGGCTTTAGAAGAGCTGGTAGAAGAGCAGTTAAATGCTCAGCATATTGAAGAATCAACCAGCCCTTGGAATTCTCCTGTATTTGTTATTAAAAAGAAATCTGGTAAATGGAGAATGATAACAGATCTTAGAGCAACTAACAAAGTAATTCAGCCAATGGGCTCTCTACAATCTGGAATTCCTTTGCCTACTCTGTTACCAAAAGGATGGCCTCTCATAGTTTTGGGGAAAGTTGGTCTTTCTCTCTTGGGAAAAAAATCTCTTAAACTAAAAGCTTTTCTTGGAAAGTTTGGGGGGAAAACAACTCTAAAAAGCCTTAATCTTTCTTTCTCAAACTAAAAGCTCTCTTAAACTTAAAAACTAAAGCCTTTCAGAACTCTCGCAGAAGGACAAAAATTAGAATCACCTGAAAATATTAGTATGGGGACCACCTGTGATTAGTTCTAAGGGAAAACAACAAACCTCTTAAGACAGCAAAACCTAAGTTCTCTTTCAAGCCAGAAAAATCCTCCCTGCAATACAGGAGGCAGGGATGGAGTTCCTAAAAACTTCTAAGCTCTGTCTCTTCAAGCTAGTAAAAGGCAGTGGGTCAAAGTCCCCTGAGGGAAACTCTTGGGAGAGTAAGGGTGAAGAGCCACAAAGAGCCCAATAGGGCAGGAAACTGTTTACTGGGAAAAGCAAAAAAAGCCAAGCTTTTCAGTTACAGCCCAGCTGAGGCATCAAGGGTTTTGTTTCTGAGTGAGCATTTCAGAATGAAAAGGTGCTCCTAATCTCCCAACGCAAAGATCCCCTGAAGCAATGCAACTCTGTTAGCATTGCATCCTCGATTCTGACCAAAGACCCAGAGGCAACTGGCCTTGTCTCTGAGTTGGAGTGCATTTCGGGGAATACTAGGGTTCCTGCAGTTGTAAACTTCCTAGAGCACAGAGTTGAGGCTGGAAGGTGCAGGACCCAGGGGAAGATTGCTAATGAACAAAGCTAAAGCCGGTGGGAACGGCACAGTTGTCCGCTTTCCTACAAGTCCCGGGTTGATAGGTCTACAGCTTCAAAAAGAAATCTGAGAAAAGCTTTTCTATCAGAGTAAGGACCTTTCTGGGAAAGCAGTAAAGCCAAACTGCGTCTGCAGTTGGTCTGCTGAGTCAAGAACACTGGGGAAATGGCCCAGCCAGGGCAGAACAGAACTACCCAGAAGTAAAGCTTTCTTTTCTATCAGAGAAAGCATCTTTTTGAGAAAAGCTTTGTTTCAACTTACTCCCCGTGAGATGAAGGAATGTAGCCCTAAGGGGTGATTGTCTCTAGCATAAGCTCTGTCCTTGAGCACCCATGAAAGGACCAAGCAGATGCCATAACAGGGTGCTCAGTCTTCTCTC
>CABHPQ010156313.1:0-18981 GCA_902168405.1 Peromyscus aztecus
ATGATCAGGAGAGGGTGTGAAATCCCTTGGAACTGGAGTTACAGATGATTGCCGTGTGAATGCTGGGAATCAAACCCAGATCCTCCTTAAGAGAAAGTGCTCTTAACTACCGAGCATCTCTCCAGCCTCAGAAGCGCATTTTCATTTGAGGGACACCTACGTTGATCGGATGTGTGAAAACTGTGTTATCTTTTCCCATAGCTTTCACCTTTGACTCCTCTTTTCAGATGAAATAAACAAAATGAGTGCAGTAAGGGGCAGGAGGGACGCATGCTCAGGATCTCACTCTTTCATAGTGTAAGGGAAATAGAATTTCACAGAAACTGAGTAATGTGCTGGTCCCCTAGAGGCTGCGCTTGGGCGTTTCAAGCTTTGGTTAGAGGATACACAATTGCATTTGGGATGAAGAATTTCAAAGGAGTTGTTTTACACCACATTCACTTCTGAGAATAATAGCCAATGGACTAGTTCCAAATTGTTAAGAGAATTGATTTTGAAGGCCTAGTCTTCACACTACACCAACTAATAAAGATGTGAGGCCATTGACTTTAGACAGCATGATTTGGCCATTCTACAACACATAGATATGTAGAACATCATGTTGGAGGTGATAACTGTGTGTAGTTTTTATTGTTCAGTTAAAAGTAAGCAAATAAACACACACATTCACTTCCCCACACACTACCTCTACCAACTTAAAAATAGACTCAGTATTGATCACCGGGTCCTTCGATCTTGCCGTTTAGTGGGAGAAGCTAGGTATTGCTCTCCCAAGGATGTAAAGTCCCCCCCTGCTGAGTTTTAAAATTTTTTTTCATATGCAGCTCAGGAAGATAATTAATGACCAGACTCTTCACCAATTGGAGAACTCTAAAAGCTTGAAACAAGACCTGGAACAAAATAACTCTGCAATACAGATGATATAAAATTCACATTTCCGTTGTCAGTTTTTGTTTAAAATGTATGTCTCTGTGTGTCTGTCTAGGGGCCTCTCTTCCCTTGAGAGCTACTTACTGCTTACTCCTCACACTCAGAACCCCTAAAGGGAGAAGGCCCAGACATTTCTTCAGCAGTGAGAGTTTCAACAGAGCTTTGCTTGCTTTCTGTTTTGCATTTTAATCATGGCCAGCCTTATACTGGGAGGTGTCTTCACTAGCTTCAACAAAGAGAAGTTTCTTGGTTAAATCATGGATCAAAGATATTGTCAGCAGAACTGTCAACTCGACTTCCTGAAGCTGACAGACAGACTCAAGCTTGAAGCACATGGTGTAGAATGAACACAGGGGGTTTGGATATGGATAGCAATCTCCAGGAAGTTACGCGTGCATGTGAAATCCCACACTTAACTATGATGAAACCACCACTCAGCTAAGTTGCAAATGCCGATCAAGTTTTTCCTGATTATCCTAGGCCGCAATCAAGACTTTCGCCTGGGTTTGGTCTGAACTTAGAGGGCTAATGGGACAAGTCTTGACAAGGAATAACTGTGGGGTTGGGTGGCAGGGTTGAGAATTTCACATGGATGGGTGCCCAGAAACCATTGCCAGCAGGGCACCTGGAAGAGACTTCCAAGTGACTAGGACAGCTTGAACACAGCTTTCCCCTCTAGAAAATGAGCACTAACTGCAAGCTGGAACCACAAACAGGATTCCCCACATAAATATTCACGTCACGCCCAAATCTTGTAATTTATGAAATGTCAGACATTTTAGTTATCATACAGTACAAAAGTTTTGATTTTGGAAGGTTTTTATAAGCATTTCTTTTTGCAACTTGATTTTTTTCAATATAAATATGCATGTTTTTACTGGGACAGGATTATTGGTTCCACGCAGAAAGGTGGATCTGAATATCCCCAAAGAGTATTTTGTATTAGGTAAAGGTGTCCTGTTTCTGTGACATGGGAGCTCTGGAGCTGACACCCCTTTGCAAGCTTCATAATGAAGCCAGGCGTTGCTAAGAGAAGCTCAGAAGTCAGCAGGAACCTTGGAAGAAAATCAAGTTTTATCTGCTTGATACAAGTCAGAAGTTGCTGTAGATTTCTGAATGCTTCAGGAAATGAAGACAGCTGTATTTTAAGAGTAAAACCTAAAGGATAGAGGGAGTGGTGTTCCTGAGGTTGATCTGAAGTCAGGAGTAGAAATCATGATCTGCACAGCAGAATCCATGGGTGGGAAGGAACACTGTCACAACATTTTTCTTGCCACTGTGATTGTCAACTTAATGTTGAGGTTAAAAGCTGGATTTGCAGCAAGTAATCTAATTGTTCCCAAAGGGCCTGCATGCAGGTAACTGGTTTTCACTCAAGTATCACAATGTTAACAATATTTGTAGAGTTTACTTATATGAAGCCATTTATCCTAAATAAGACTCTTAGCCTCCTTTTTTCCCATTATGAGTTCAAGATCTGTATAATGATATTAAATAGAATAGAAATGGGAGTATAGTATTTCTACAGATCATTCAGATGACAGGAGACGGTAAAACAAAGACAATTTCAAAAGTTTGATAAGTGATTTCTCATGTGAAGACAGTCTAACCAGTATGAGTCTAGACCAGTGGTTCTCAACCTTCCTAATGCTGCTACCCTTTAATACAACAGTTCTTCATATTGTGGTGACCCCCAACCATGAAATTATTTTTGTTGCTACCTCATAACTCTAATTTTGATACTGATATGAATTTTAATGTAAATATCTGGTATGGAAATGATCTTAGGCAACCCCTGTGAAAGTTTGACGCCCCCCCAAAGGGCCATGACCCCCAGGTTGAGACACACTGGTCTATGGGCTTATAATGTGCTTCCAGAATGAGGCTCCTGAGAAGGGATATCTTCATTTACAGCTGGTGAATTTTATCTTTTCCCAGGATAGTATGTGACAGACCAATGGGAGAAAAGCAAGATGTGTTTCAGTTGAACATGTGCCAAATACAATGAGTCACAGCGTCCTCATCAGACGGGTGGGACATCTCACTAGGAAAAAAGGCTCACTCCACCCACCCTGTTCCCCACGCTTTGCCAGGCCTCAGCACTCCGAAAACTGCCTTCTGGACATGTCACCATGCTCTCTGAGGATTGACAAGGAAATTGTGAAAGCACGGACCATAGCAGGAGTTAAATCATACTTGAGGAAAGGCTGATTTAATTGAAAAAACTAAGCACTTTTATTTGTGGCTTTTTAATTCATTAGAAAAAATTTCAGCAATACCTATTTTATACTTTTATACAGCCTATTTGTTTTTGATGAAAATTATAAAAAATATTTGCTTGTATTGAATTTTTGTTAAAGATTTACTTATTTATTTTATGTGCATTGGTGTTTTGCCCGCCTGCATGTCTGTGTGAAGGTGCTGGGTCCCCTGGAACTGGAGTTACAGACACTTGTGAGCTGCCATATGGGTGCTGGGAATTGAGCCCAGGTCCTCTGGAAGATCAGCCAGTGCTCTTAACTGCTGCGCCACCTCTCCAGGCCCTATGTTTCTTTTTCACATCTCATTTGTAGGATCACATAGGGTGCACCTACAGAATTAAGAAAATGTTTATCTATCTATCTATCTATCTATCTATCTATCTATCTATCTATCTATTTATTGAGACAGGATTTCAATGTAGCCAATGCTGATCTTAAAACTGCTTTGTGGCAAAGGATGACTTTGAACTGATCCTCAAACATTCACCTTCCAAGTGTTGGGATGGGATTACAGGTATGTGTCACCAAGCATTACTTCAAAGGAACTTTGAAATTCATCTCAAAATCTTGTTTATAGATGAACATGAAGGCCATTCCTAACATCTAGGATGGAGTTTTTTCATCCATTATGCAACAGTCAGAACAAAACTCAAACCTCTCTACTTGTTTTCTGATTTTTGTTTTGTTTTGTTTTATGTTTTTCGAAACAAGTTTTCTCTGTGTAGCTTTGTGCCTTTCCTGGAACTCACTTGGTAGCCCAGGCTGGCCTCGAACTCACAGAGATTCACCTGACTCTGCCTCCCGAGTGCTGGGATTAAAGGCGTGCGCCACCACCACCGACCTTATTTTCTGATTTTTAATAGCAGAGTTATTTTAGGGTCACATGAGATGCTTAACAAATTATTGCCAGTTAAATTTGCTGAAAGATTAGGGATTTTGGGTCAAAGTCATGCTCTCCTGTCATGACTGTTCATGGAAATCATTTAGAAATTTAAAAAGAAATTAACAAAACAAACCACCAACACAGAGATCCTGGTTGGACCAACCACTAAAGTATTAAATAAGTTCTCTAAATGCTTTTGATGTATGTGTCTAGACTAGTGTTTGAGAAAACTAGGTGTTGAAGCACACACTTGTTTGCTTTTCACGATGGTTGGATAGGAAATAGACCAAAGTATCCAGCTGAAATAGCTAGGGTGTCCAGTTACACAGAGAACGAAATCATAGTTATACTGGGAAAACAGTTTGGATTTCATGCTGCTTTTTTCCCAGGTTTTCTGTTGGCATAATTTCATTTTAGAATATGTAAGAAAGACCATGAACTTCTGATATTAAAAGGCATGAATCATGAAAATATTTTTTGGGGATGCAAGGCCTCATTATGTAGTACAGATTGACCTCTACCTAGTGATCTTCATGCCTCTGCCTCCCAGATGCCATGACCGTAGGTTATGCTGCTATACCGGTCTTGGCCATTGACTTATGTAGGTCTTTACAGCTGGTACCCTGTACAAAATGGCTGCTAGAACATTAAAAACAGTGACCTGGTGTTTTGATTAAGTTCTGAATGAATATCCAACAGAAACCATTGAAGGCCACTCTTATTTTTAGGGTTATAAGGATCTCATGTTGTTTTGTATCCAAGAATAATGTAAAAGGACAGAGACCACAGCACTTGGCCTTGATCAAATGCTACCAATAGCCTTGTGCCAGGCAGAATCACAGGCCAAGATTGAACTGTAGGGGGAACATTTCATGTAGGATTTTGTAAACCCCAACGATCCAAGACCGTTTCTTTTCTCATCTTAATTGTGTCCTAGCGCATTAGTTCGGTGAGCTCCATAATAAAAACACCAAGAAAGACATTTCTGATTGTGTCACTTTGATGTGTGAGTGTGGTATATGTATTGTTGTATGCATGTGTGGTGTACAAGAATATGCATATGGAGACTAGAGTAGGGTGTCGGGTGTCCTGCTGTCTGACTCTCCACCTTGTGCTTTTGAGGCAGGGTTTCTCACTGAAACTACTACTAGGATGGTGTCCTTCAAGTCCCAGAGACCCTCCTGTTCCTGTCCCTGCCACCGTCACTGTGGTTACAGGAACATGTAGTCACACCAGGATTGTTTGTTGGTTTTTTTGTTTTTCGAGACATGGTCTGTCTGTGGATAGCTCTACTGTCCTGGAACTCACTCTGTAGACCAGGCTGGCCTTGAACCCACAGAGATCCACCTGGCTCTGGTTCCCAAGTGCACCAGGCTTTTTACTTAGGTGTTGGGAGCCAAACTCTGGGTCTCATGCCTACACAGCAAGCATTCTTTCTTACCTTCCAAGTCAACTCAGCAGCCCCTGGGTCACTTTGTGACATCCCAGTTAGACCAGAGGAGTAAACCTTGAACCCCAGGAACATTCATTAATGATGGTGGGTATGTTCTCTCCTTAACCCTCTTCATCTCCTTGAGCAGCACTGCTCTCCCCTTGCTGACCAATTCTCCTTCTTTTTACCTCCATGGTTTTAGGATGATATTTTAATTATAATATCCTCATCAAGTTGTGAGTGGCTCAAAAAAAAATCCAAAGTCTTCAGAAGATTGATTTAAATAACACTTTAAGAATCTTCATTTCTCTACTGGTGAAGGCACAGATTGTTCTGTTGTAGGAGTGACTGGAACAAAGAAGCACAATAGCTCCAGTCAACGGCGGAGTCCTTATCCTGTTATCCCATGGGCCTCTTCTCTCTTTCCTAGTTCTATGTTCTGTGATATGTAAGTTTTTCTTTTCAATGCTAGCAGTATGGACTGTGTTTCTATAACTTGTGTATAAATAAACATTCAAAATGCCCTGTGTTTCACATCCCACTTAGGGGAAACCCACAATCTTTACTTTTCTCACATAATGCTGGGAAGAGGGAGAGATGGCTCTGGCAATTTTGTTATTGGCAATTCCCACAGAAGTTTCTATTGCTGGATAGTTTGAAAAGACAAGAAGGCAAGAGGATGGTCACACAGCATCAAAAGCATCTTTGACAGTGTGGATCCAGCCAAGAGGAGAAGTGAGAGAGCAGGTCCCAGTAACGTCACCATTCTGTGGTTTGTAGTTGTCATTTGGTACAACTAGAGCTACAGTTTTAATAGAGTAAATTAATACTGTAATTGAAGTTCAAAATGCCAGTACTTGAGGATATAATTATATCTGATATAGCCATGTTATGCATTTTCTTTCTGAGACAGGGTCTCATATAGTCCAGGCTGGCCTCATACTCACTATGTAGCCAAGGGTGACCTTGAACTCTAAATCCTCTTGCCTCTGCCTCTTGAAGGCTAGGATTACAGGTATGTGATATACTGCTTTATCCTTTGCTGGGAATGGAAGGCAGGGCTTTGTGCATGCCTGATAAGCACTCCAACAACTGAACTGCATCCCTATCACACAGAACAAGTGTTTTCTACCTTTCAGACAGTAAAAATGTCCACATAAGCCTCAGGTGTTGACAGAAGTTGAGCACACTTGTAGGTTTTGGTGATTGGTCAAGTGAAACTTGGGATGAGCATGGTGATGCTGAGACACGGTATGTTTTTATTTGGATTAGTCTGGTTGACACAGTCTTTTTCAGTTCCTGTGTCTGTAATCCAAAAGTTTGAGTCATTTCATAGACCCAATCCATTTTTCTTTGAGTTTGCTGAGGTCCTGTTTCTTGCGTCATATGAAGACATGAATAATATGTTGTATGGCCACAGCTGCTGCAGACTGGAGTGCCAATTTCTGCTTGTGACTGGCATGGGAAAATCTACAGGAATGTGTTTGCATTTGTAGTCACCAAATACTGAGCACACACAGTATGCTATGCTTGGCATTTGACAGAGGGATTGTGGGATGGCTAAAATGAACATGGGGAATGGTAGCTCTATGTTAACACACACACACACAGCCTCATCAGAAAACACAAGGTTTATTTATGCTTTTCACTGATTTTGATTATAAGTTTAGAAAAAGAAAAGGTAGACCAGATAGATTTTCCTGAGAAACATAGGAATGTTGAGGTACTGAAATGAATGATGTATCAGGCAGAACAAAACGAAGATTCCTGGTCCTGGGTACCCCTTGAAGTGGAAACTTCCTATATAAGAATATGCTGCTGAGGAAGGGGCTCATGAGTCTCACCTTAGCTGAGGCACTTTTCACAGTCTATGGCTGCCAGGGAAGGGAGAGTCAGTTTTCTTTAAGGATGTGGCCCTTGTAGATGGACTGTGCTTCAGTGGATGGCCCCATATCCATTTAAATACATGCAGTACTAATTGAGCTTACTGGGATGTTAGGGAAAAAAGAGGACATGAAGTTGAAAGGGGTCTAGAGGGTAAGCAATTGGGTCCAAGAGGAGTTAGGGGGCAGATTGTGAAATGATGGAAATACATTGTATGCATGCACAAAATTTTCCAAGAATGAATAAAAATATTATAACAAAAATTAAATTAAAAAATTAAGATTAAATATGCTGATTAAATGATTAATTTGGCAGTATTTAGCCTGAAGAGTGACAGGGAAGTCTGTCTTCTGAGGCTCCTCATTCCCTTGTAGGCTGTTTAGTTAGAATATTCATTGTGTTTAACTGAGATGAACCTGAACAGAAAGTATTGGCCCTCTCTGGTTAAGTGTCTGCTGTCAGATGCAAGGATGTTCATTCAACCAGGTGAGAAGGGAGGAGGAGTACTGGGGTCTTTGAAGCACCCTGAAATTGTTGGAAAGCCCTCATGCTGTTGAGAACTTGGGAAGGTGAACATGAAACTTTGATAGTCCTATATTTATTTGGAGCAATTCATTCTAAAATTTTCTTTCAGTATGATCAAAGGGGAAGAAATGAATGGATAGAGATTTTAAGTTCTGGAACATTTCCCAGGCTTCTTGTGGGGTGCAGAGATGGATGTATCCTCGTGTATCATTGCACTGAATCACTCCAGAAAACTGGTCAGTGGGTACCATTTTTTGCATTCCTTACTGGATTCTTGGACAGGGTAAGCACAGCTGGCCATTGTCCACCATACACTGTTGCTTGCTAGTTCTTTTCTTTTAAAGATGAGTCTTTAGATGTGGAACTCTGCAGTTACATTAATCTGTAAACTTGTACCCAATCTAGAATACTTTTGGGAATGGCAAGGCCCAATATCATAATTATGTGTCAACAAAAAGTATATACTAACGCTATCTGTGTAAACCTGGACTTCTGGTCACCATCATTTAAGGGTATCTTTATGGAGTATGGAGTTCTTGCTAAGAGCAGACTCACTTAGAGACTGGAGAGTCATTGAACACCAGTCCCCACTCTCAGAACCTCTGTCTCTGTAGTGTGGGGAAATGTCATCTTACAATTTCTGCTGAAAAAATTTTCCCAATTTTCTAAGAGATGACTTTTCCGACAAACTCACTGGGGTTCTGCACAGAATTCCAAGAAAGAAATCATTTCTCCAACAGACCCAGAACAGAAGTAAAGATGTAGTTCAGTCATAGTGCCTCTGCTCATAGGGTGGGGCTCCCTTTGATGGGACATTCCCTTAGTCTCTCAAGGTTGGGTAGGTCAGGAGTGTTATTTAAACTCTATTGAGTCCCCTGAAATTGCTATGCCTTCATATCTCCGGAAAAGGCAAAATGACTGTAGAATCCCTTTGAGGTCCCTGGTGAGAGATGACTTGATAGTGCAAAGTACCATTATAACAAATAGACCCTGAGATCCTGTCTATGAGTGATACTAGAGTCAACATTAATATCGAGAGGAGAATGACTTCAAACCTCCACTGGCTCAGGTTTTTCCTGATGATGCTCATTGTACTATATCAGTCAATGTTTTCTCAATCCAGAGTGAGGATTACTTTTTTGTGAAGATGACTTAAGGGGAAACTGAAACTTGTTCTATCCGCAAAGACGGGATGAATCAGGTTCTGACATGGAGTAATCACTTGCAGAGGCTTGTTCAATGACACACTTTGGATGAGGCCGACACCACACAGGAGACTCTAAATTTGTCAGCATTTCCCAAAGGACCCGAGGTTTGATAATATTAATGTGCCAGAGCCCTTTAAAATTCATAAGCCTAAAAGAAATTCTAATGTTCTAACGTGTTAAATGGAAGAACAAGGAATTCAGTGTTGGCTGTATTATACACGTAATTTTATATATTTCAATTATAGAATGCACAGGGACAGAATGAATTGGTTATTTTAAGTAGTCTATTTTCTTTAATTCTTATAATTCAGATTTGAGAACCATTTCTCAGATTCCATTGTGTTCTGGATGCTCTGAGGGGGTTTGTTGACATGATAAGTAACAGAATTATAACATACCACCTAACTTAGCAACAGATATTTATGCCGTGAATTTTTTTTTTTTTTTTTTTTTTGTGGTTTGGTGTGAGAAAAATATTTCAAACTGCAAAGTGTATTTTAAGTTAATTACTTGGTCAGAAGGCTGTGTAGTGAGATGTTCGCATTAATATTTCCTTTGTTGAGAAAGACACTGTAGATAACCTTGAATACTAACAGAAGGCAGTACAACAGCAGACAAAGGACTTTTTATGCTGTTAAACTCTCTGCATATGAGTTCAGTGGGGGTGTGGTTAGTTATACGGATCCTTTCCATAGGTAACTTTCGTTCTTATCAGTAGGAAATGAGACTGGGTTTTCCAGCCTATTTTCCACAGTGGTAGAGCATTTGCCTAGCAAGCACAAGGGTCTGGGTTCGGTTGGGTCCTCAGCTGGTTGGGGTGGGGGTGGTGGGAAATGACTGTAACCTGATACCTGGAGTCAGAGAAGAACTGCCACCAAGAGACCCTTTCCCTCTGGGAGCCACAGCTGACCTTCCCGCAGAAGGGTTGCAAAAGCTTCAGCTTGCATCAATGCTGCTTGTACTGCTCGCCAAACTCGAAGTTTCCTTGATCGTGCCCTTTCCCATCTCGGGATGGCTCCTTTTGTCTGGCTTGAGATCAGGAATTTCTGGTTTTCTGAGAGCAACTGGTTGTTTCCCAATGTGCTTAATCTAGATGCTACTCAGAGAAATGCTCCAAATCATCACATACTAGAACCTGGGCTAGGGAGTCAAGTGCAATGCCATAAGGTAGCAGTGTATGCTGTTTCTCATCACTCTGTCTATGGTGTTGGGAAACCTGTAAAACAAAGGCTGGGAAGGTTTATTTGCTTGTTATTCTGCCTCATTTCTTCAACTCAGCCACGTACACCCTAGCTTCACCCCTTCAGGTTAGACCCTGCTTATCCTCGTCTCTCCAGAATGCTATCTATTGTGATTTTACAAAAGTCCATTTCCCAGAGTGAAACTTCAATTACTTCAGAATATTCTTGGAATATATTTCCTCTTTCATCTGAGAGAAGGAAGTTTAGTCCAGTGGCTAAGTCACACTGCCTGGATTCAAATGCCTCCTAATATCATCGACTGGCTGTGTGTCCTCTAAGAGTCACTTTATGTCTTAGGTTTATTGTCTTTAAGATGGGATAATAACAGCGTCTATCCTATGTCTGCTAATATATCCACTCCTCACAGTTCCCCAACTTTGTGAGGGGTGAATAAATTAACAGGTGCAAAACATCTGGAACACGGAAAGAACCTGTTAAAACCATGTAAATGTTACATATTATTTGTTGTGTTTAGACTACTGGGCCATTTCTCTGGCCCTAACTACTTGTTGTAAAGTTTTACTCTTGGATTTAGGAAAATGAAGAGTATTCTCTTCTTTAATCTTTAGGAACCATTGGCTTCTTTACAGAGAGATAAAGATATAAATGCACTACAGAAAAACCTCAGCTGATCAATACACAGAGTTGTGGAGTCCAGTCCCAAAGGACGCACCTACAAAACACTCCCGTGGGAACACTGGAAGAGGGGCAGAGAGACAGTAAGAGCCAGACAGTCAGGGCCTTTCCTGTAATATTGTATCTCCTAGTAATATTAGAAGCTATACTTGTAAAAAAGTCTCACCGACATGACCACCCAAATGTGAGCTGAATGAAGAACATACCATCAAACCCAAGGAAAAGCCCACAGGGCCTCAACCCTACACAAAGAACTGAGGAAAATTGGTTATCTAGTGCCAGATGGTCAGCACTGAAAATATACATACAAGTGACATTATAGGGACTCAACAGGCTACATTTAGGAATATATATGCATATATAAATATATATATGCATGCAATAACAATTGATGAAAAAATGAATTTGAAAGAGAGAAGGGAGGGGTGTATGGGAGGGCTTGAGGGGAGGAAAGAAAGGAGAAATGCTGTAATTAAAATACAATGTCAAAAATTAAAAAAATGATAAAAATGCATAGTGATGAGGTTAAAGAAATCTCAGAAGTGTGACAGTACAAACATGTTATTTGTAAGTGAAGCTGAGCCTTATTTATCCACATAGAAAAGTGAATTCAGAAGATTCTCATTTCACATAATTTGTCAGCTACTCCTAATAACATTGTATTTCATTCATTCATTCATTCATTTATTCATTCATTCATTTGGACAAGGTCTTGTTACATAGCTCTGGCTGGCTTGGAACTCACTATGAAGACCAAACTAGCTTTGAACTTGAGATGTTCCTCTTGCCTTCATCTCTTGCTTGCTGGGATCACAGGCTTGAGCCACCACACCCAGCATACTTCCTGAAACGTCTAAAGAGAAGTGCACTGTCTTATCATTAACAACATTTTATCAGTTCCAAAGGTAAATAACTTCATACTTATCTGATTGTCTCCTTGGGGCCTCTGCGGTGGTGCCAGTGCCTTCCTCTTGGCGCTGAGATTATCTTTGCATTTTTCAAATTAAACTTTGCGTTAAGAGTGAATACCTTTGTTTAGGGGAAGGCCTTGATAAGCTTATTGGTGACAAAGAAGGAGGATCTGAAGGAACAAGAGTAGAAACAGACAAGGAAACAAAGGTATGGGTAACCCGCTCACCTCTTTCCATTAGCTATAACCGCATATCACCCCTGCTCCCCGCAACCAGATGGTGAGACCCTGTTGCTGAAGATAGCACACACTGTTGTTGTGGGACATGGAGAAATAAACGTGGCACTGAACCAGAAGCTTCCTCCTGGCTGCGTAGCTCTCATAGTACTGGGGGACGCTATGCAGGTTCATGGGGAAAAGTCATCAATGACCTTAACCAGAGGTAGACCCCGTGTCGGCAATATGTACCTGCCAGGCTGGAGGTGCTCACTGGTGCAATAGTGGGATGAGTGGTACAAGCTCAACCCACCTTTCTGATGGATTTGAGGCCTGCTTCACACTAGAGAATTTGTATCCGGTGCTGTAAACCCCAACAAAAGCCCTTGGCTCAAGGGAATATAGGCCCCAGGGGAACGTACTATTATTGTTTTGTTAAATGGACATGTTGTCAAACTGCCTCATAAATATTTGTGTTTATAACCGTAAATTAGTGCTGATGTCAGCCTTGGTCAGAGAAGTTTCTGTTTGTAGTAGGAGATGGTTAATTCAGAGATGGTCACAGTGCTGAGAATACGTGAGTGTTGAGTGCTTAGCTTTAAACAGGGCATCTATGTCACCCCTCCAAAACTCAGAGGGTGTCATAGCAGAGGGGGTGGCAAGACTTGAAGAGCTGCAGGTTGAGGAGGAATGTTGTGAAATGCTGTCTGTGGACATGATATGGCTGGTGAACTCATGAACTCACAGCAACTGTGGCTGTCAGCACAAGGCTTGAACAAGATGGGGCCAGTCAACAGTCCGTCATGGATGGGGCAGTGGTTCCTAATGCCCCACTCTTGGTGAGGAGCAATTGTTAGGCCACTCTTCCCCATATCTTGTTGGCAGAGGAAGAAGAATCCTTTTATTCAGTATTGTAGCTACTAACTAGTAAGTTGTCCTTGCTCAAGTAAATAAGCCCCCACCAAGCCTTGAGATGGATAAGAAAACAAAGACAAAGTCACACTAATTCTTTAGTTCAAGATCTCACAGCTGAGAAGACCCAGGATGGCAGAATCAGTGTGAGAAGAAGCACTCCCAGATGTCAGATGCCCGTGACACTCTTGGCACCATAAGCCTTTGCTGACCTTGGGGATGGGGGGCGGGGAGACAATGACCTATTTGTGTCTGAGGGAAGGAAAGTTGAACCTTGAGTGGGATGGGCTTCAAGTTGGAACCAGATCAATATATATACTTTGTGTATACAGGGAGTCTGTTCAGGGAATATGACTAGTGGCCAAGGCTATCATCCTGATGAAGCCCATGGTTTGCTCTTTTCCAGGCTTTTGCCTGTTACTGGGTCATGATGTAGTTGAAAAACAACTCCATTTAGAGCATGTCCAGTGAGGAAATACTTGAAGGCGAAGCATGGGCATTAAGATTAAAATAAAAACAAGTGAGACAGACTTCATATCACTGTCACTTAACAGTATTGCAAGAGATGAAAAAGACCTCAAGCAAAAGATAAGACAGAAAATTGGAAGGAATTGAAAAGGAATACAGAAAAAGAAACCTTCTATTTGCAACTGACATTTAAATCATCACTTTGCTGAACACCGAATCAGCAGTTTTTACAGAGGAAACTTCAGTAAACATAGCTTTATAATTGATTTTATTTAAATATTTATATTCATATGACTCTGGGTCTGATTTCTGCACACAAGCTTAGTTGATCTCAATATTTTCTTTTGTCTACTTTACAAAGTTCTTAACAATATCCTCAAGGTATTGTTAATCATAAATACTTGATCTTGATGGGTCAACATTAACACTGCATCATGTTTTTCTGTTTTATGGTAGACCTTTGTCCCAAGCAAATGTCATCAGTTTTCAGGAAGAAAAATCAATTCAAAATGACTGCAAAATAAATAGAAGGAAAAGAAATTCTTAAAAATCAATATATTGAAAAATAAAAATATTTCCAATTCAACACCTCCCTGTCACACACACACACACACACACTACATGTCATATATATGGTGGTGGGGATCAAAACACTAGGCAAGTACTCTGCTGACTGACCTACATTCCCAGGGAAGTGTTCTGGTCTAAGAGACATCTTTACTGTTCTCCCTAGCCTAATCTGTGGAACACAGTAACACCCTCCCCCCCACACACAAATATATATATATATACATACACATATATGCATAATATATACTTAATGGTATCTAGGTGGTTTTGTATGAAACAAACAAACAAAAAAAGGAACTTCCTTCTAGGAGACAAAGCTTCCCATCAGATCAAAATATGATATAACAGTATGGCTAAAAATCATTTTCCATTCACCCCCATTGACTTACTTTACATAGGGACAAACTCAAATGTATTTAGTTTGTAAATACTCACTATAAAATAGAATGAACATAAAATGATCAAAATAAAAAATATACAGTATCCATACACAGAAGATTATGCACATTTACAAGTTTTTATAAAATTATTGGTTGGTGTCATAGCTTATTCTTGAATTGGAAGATGGAAATGTCTAAGAAGTCAATTGTTTGTGCAAGCATTGATGGAGTTAGAAACTTTGAACCAAATTACTGTGTTCTACAGCTCAGTCTGGGGAGAATTGTAGATATCCCTGAGGCCAGAAAACTGCCCTGGGGATGTGGGTCAGTTGGTAGTTATGGTCTAGTGTTTTGATCTCCACCACCACTGGTAACACATGGGATCTGCCTGTCTCTCCTCTCAAATGCTGAGGTTACAGACAAACATAACTTTTTTTTTTAACATGGGTTGTGATGCTTGGCAAGTGCTCTTACTCACTGAACCACCTCCCCAACTCCGATCGCAACATTTTATTCCAGTTACGGAGGCCTAGCTGGTATGAGGAGGATCAGATTTGTGTCACCACTTACCAGCTCTCTGACTGGACATTATTTCAATTCTATGGGTCTCAATTTACTTCCTATAAAATGTGATAATAACAGGACCCATTTCATGGACTTGTTATGAGCAAGAATTGAGATAATACATATAAAGAATTTAACAGTGTGTTTGATGCATAGAAGTCAAATAATAAACGATAGTCCTTATAATTAGGGTGGTGTTTGTGGTAATGGTGATGATTTTAGTCTAGTTCACCAACTCTATTACCTTTGACCCTTGGTTTCTGTTGAATATGACCAAGAAACCTCAAATATCCATTTATCATCTCTTCATTTCAATTGGGTTATTGAGTAACTCTAGACATAATTACTCAAACAGAAAGTATTGGAGCTTCTGCCTTTTATGGTCCCTATCTAGAGGAACTTCTGTTTTTCACACAGTAGTTGCTGCAAAGATTCACCGTATTCAGTGCCTTCTACATTATCTTATTTAGAAGTGAAGCTATTATTCTGAGAAAATCTGAAATCAAGACTTCGAGGATCCCAAACCATCTTTGTTGTTTTGCTTCTATACAGGTCCATAGCATCTACATCAGTCTCCCCATGTCCTATGATCCAAGTTAAAGAATTCAATAGCTGTTCTGTTCCCTGCCTCTTCTGGTCTCCTAGCAGTACTGCATCAAAGCATCAATCCGGTCATTACTTACATATGCCAATTGTGACAATCTTGCCTCTAAAGACCTCCCCAAGCTGGCTGCTTCAGTTTGAACCTCTGCTCTGAACCTTCCATCAGTGTTAACTATAACAAGTCATTTCTTTCTTGATGTTTTCAGTTAATCTATATTCAATTAGAAGGAATTCTTCATGTGGAGTGGCTATGATGATTAAACTAGTGCCTGTAAAGTGCTTAGAACATGGCTTTGATTCTAACAGCTGCGTAAGAAACAGCTCATCTTCTTTATGTAGAAGACATACTCCTTGAGAGGCCTTGTGGGAGGCAGAGCAAAATGCAGAGAGCTTCTCTCCCCACCTTCTGGCATCATGAACCAGCAGACAGTCAATAGTTTTGAACAAGTTGCTATTGGAACTCAAAGCTATGAGCCTGGACTTGGGATTGCAGTGTCAAATGTCATGTGTGATATTGCCAGCATCCTAGACAAATGGTCTTGGTGGCAGATCATCCTTTCTACTTTCTTAGGGTGAAATCTCCCTGGCCACTTCCAGTTTTATGAACCTAGCTCACCAGCTTTTCTACTGTGATGTGCCTGAAATTATGTCAATGAATTACTTTTCTAGTTTGCTAGCTGGTGTCCACTTCTCTGTTGGAGCCAGCAATCTGGACAAGTGCAGTGGCTAGCATGGCTTCTTTTTCTGGAGAAAAGGTCTCGTGTAGCCTAGGTTAGCTTTGAGCTTGCACTTCTGATCCTCCTGTGTTCACCTCCTGAGTCCTGGGATTAGAGGCATGTAGTGGTACTTTCTGGTGTTGGGAATCAATCCTGGACTTCCTGCATGGCATGTGAGCACTCATCTCTGAGCATTATCCCTAGACTCTGTTAACAGCTTCTTGAAACTTGTTTAGGACACATGATTTCTTTATTCCTATCCAGATGCTCCTCAGGTTCATGTTTCTGTGGTGTCTCTGACAAACATTTTTTTCTCCCTCCTCCATCTCTCTGCATCTCTCAGTCGTCTTAAGAGTTCTCCTTATGTAGCATAGCTTCCATCTGCCAATGATGGGTTGATCTGTCCAATCACTTAATTTCATCCTGTTTCTCCATCCCCTTCTTAGATTTAATGTACCCCCAGTCCATCAGAACCCTCCCTTGATGGAGTTCATCCATGTCAAAGTCTTCAACTACTTTGACTTGACTATAAACCATGTCTTATAAGTTTTGTTAACTTCCCAAGTCTTATTAGTATCTCATCTTCTTCCAGGATGGTATGTTTCAACTGGGGAGAAATAGGTACATAAATGGGTCTTTAAATTAATAACTTTGGAAGGTCTCTACAACTGATTGAAATATTTAGATCTGATGCAGGTTACTCATGGGCACTACCTTGGTGCTACACAAGCACATTGACTTGAGTTTAGACCTATGGCATAAGAATCTGGCCATTACAAAGCATGTCTGTAATTCTAATGCTAAGGAGGTGGAGACACAAAGATCCTTGAGGCTTGCTGGACAGCTAGCCTGGTGGAAGCAGCTCCAGGTTCAGTGAGAAACTGTATAAAATCATAAGGTGGAAAAGTGATTAAAGAAGACATTCTGGCCTCTACATGAAGGAGCACACACATGCATGCACACTTGCACATACATATACACACACAAGAAGATGAACACACACACTACACACAAAAGAATTCACATTCCTTGCATATTGTTTTAAGAATCTGACTCAGTAAGTCTGTGACGGATCAAGGAAAGCTATACTTTCCACAACCCAAACCTCTCTGATTCTGTCACTGGGAAACACTGGCTGAGGCTATCCCATGCAAAAGGAACATAATGGACTGAGGCTATCCCATACAAAAGGAACAAAATGGCCTGGTCTGCTTTGTTCTGAATGACAAAACTTTCGCAAAGTCAATTAAATTTTCATTTTTCTACTTTATCTATGTGTGTTCTTGCATATTCATAGTTTGTCCATTGGTTCCCTTAAGAACATTCTAAATAAATTAGTGATGTGCATGTATTTTTTATCTACATAGAGTAATGTGTACACAGGACATACAAACAATGACTTAGGTTGTGGTAAAATTTGTGTGTACTCAATCACTCTCCACAGTAAAGCCACCTCCGAGATGCTATTTTGTGGGAGTACCATTGCTTTCTTTTTCGTCTTTGGACTCTTCCTCATCCATTCTGAATCAGCATCTTCCATTCAAATGAGCATGGCATTCTTGGAGTCTGAGGGCACTGTGTACAGAGTGGCAGGCAATCAAGTGTGTTTGCTTCTTATTCTTTGAGTCTCTGGGTCACCTCATACTTGTTCCCATTTGGGAGGTAACTGGGAAGGGCAGGGAGGTCCATTCTGCTGACTAGCCTCTTCAAGGCATCCACCCAATGGAACTCTGCTCAAGGCTGCTTCTTTTTAGACAGTTTTCTGTCAAGTCGAGATTAAACTGCAGCTGCCAAGTGCAGGTGAGTACGGCAGGGAAGCAAAACTCCTTCCACCTTGTCATAGTTTAGATATTTGCATATTTGTAGAAGAACTGCGTGGCCATCTTAAACCAGAAACCAGATTCCAAGTGCACAAAGCTCTGTAACCCTTCCTGCATGCTTGAGAATAACACAATGCTCTGCACCACATCCTGAACTCTTTAGAGATACCACTGACAGAACAAAACCAACCTTGTCTTCAAAAGAAGACCCTAGCTACCAGCCTACGCACACAGGGCCTCTCCTTCCCCTCCTCCTAGTCCAGTAAGGCCCCTAATCTAGAAGAGAGTCGCTCTGACTGCTTGCATGGTATGAGTCCTTCTCAGATTATCCTAAATAAGTCTGTCTATGCTAATAGCTGGTTCCTGTTCCCTGACTCACATGTATGGTATCCTAATTCATAAATCTATTCATAAACATTTGCACTCTAGAATCAGCATGCAAGTCTAGAAACATATATTTCTCATATAAGATGGTAAATACATAGTGACTGGTCTAGCCATAGAAGGCATTTCACACTTAGCCAACAGACAAAAGCAAATGAATAACACCGGGTCAAGCAAAACAGCTCAGTAACATGTCTTGGGATGACAGAATGTGGGCTCTCCTTCTTTGTTTTTCTTTCTCATTCTAGTCTTTGCTTTGTGTTCACAGCTGCTTTGCATTTAGCTATCCATACCATCTGCTGATCCACTGACTTTTTTACTTACACTCAATGCATTTGTTTATTCTGTTAATTCCAGAGGAAAGAAAAGCATGTGAGTGTTAGGTGTGATGTGTGTGTGTGTGTGTGTGTGTGTGTGTGTGTGTGTGTGTGTGTGTGT